>JAVDPK010002573.1:146748-194766 GCA_034780415.1 Cichlasoma orientale
TGTTTTAGAACAAATAACATGAGAGACTGGCTATAATATTATTATAATCCTCTTTATTATGGTTGTTATATATAAATTATCTATCTATCTATATATGTAGACCAACATCGCCGCTCATCAAAGACGCACAGCCTGCAATTTTACGTGGAAATCCAGATATTGTCACCTGACAGTGGAAAACGCTGTTATTATGTAACAATATGTCGGCCGCGGCATCATCGCACGACGCGACTTCTGTCAAGTAAGCCTTAATAAGCTCGGAGCTCTGGACCGGATTTTTCAAAATAAAACCAACATACATCGATATGATAGATTGGGTTTTATTAATAATGCGCCTTCCCTTTGTGGTTTATCCGCATTTTTTACCAACTTGACGCAAAGGTCGTCGTGCTTCCCTGCGTCGCCGGTAGAGGAGGCATTGGCGCAACGCACCATTGCCGCTGCTGCTGATACAGAAACCGGCTGTCCTGCTGAAACGGGACACGCAACCGACACGATCCGGTAACCACCTCATATAACGAGAGTTCGTCTGTCGCTCCAAGTTGCACAGTCAGCAGCTTCACAATGATCAAGAACGGGCATCACCACCACCAAGTGAACATAGCAGCCGGGAAAGACGCAGGCACGACCCCGGGCGCTGCAGCTTGCAGTCCGGAGAAGAGGAGGCGAAGAATCCGGGTGTGGTGCGATGGCTGGTGAGTTCTTAGCGGATGGCTGATGGTGTGATGAAGATACCACAGCATTATCCTCACTGTATGCGTCGAGCGCCTTTCGCTGGATGTGGCAGCATTTCACCTGCTACTGGAACAGGCCTGCTGCAGGTTACTGGACGCTGACAGCGCTGCTGCCTCATTCTTCAGTGGTCTCAGGATGCACACAACTTTTGACAGATGATTCTGTTAAAAGCGAATATCCTGCTATTGATTTTATCGCTTCCACTATTTAATAACCTCATCATATCTAGTTGTAGTGCTCGTCTCAGTAAGGACACTGTTAAAGCATCAGCACAGATGTGATCTGTGCTGTTGCATTTGCTCAGAACTGAGTTCTGTAGACCATTTAACCATGACCAGACAAAGTAGTTCCCTTTATGCTGGATTTTGTAAAAGTTAGACTACAAATGAGCGCCAAGAGGATAAACCAAACTAGTTAGTGCAGCATCAATTATTTAGCAACTAAGATTTCCTGGGGTTATTTTACACTGACGTTGCAGTTCCCTTGCTAAAATTATATTAGAACAACATTAATTACTGTTTTATAGTTGAATGCAACCTCCTATCAGTATGAATAGTAATCTTACTTTTACCATAAAGATGCTTTTTTTTTATTATTGGAAAAAATGTTGCCATGCCACAGTAGAAAAAAAAAACTGGTGTAAATTATTAAATGACTAAATGATTAAACTTACTACAACCACATGTTTGGACAAGAGGCACTTAAAGGAGAAACATCCTTGGACACTTATCCTTATCTTGACTTCAATAACTGTAACTCTTCCTTAATGACAGCTGTAAAACAGGGTGTCTTCCTCGGTGTGATGTAACGGAATCACAAATAATCATATTAGATTTGAGTAAGGCGTTCACATAGCAGCAGGTGCAGTCTTTGATGTAATGCAAGTGATGGATTAATGTGAACACAGAGCTGTGGGCAGGATACGGCTTATCGCACAAAATTAACTCTTGTCTCGCAAAACAGCAAGCATGTACAAGACAGCGCAAAATTAGATTTGCTTGCTCTGCTTCTCTGGCTCCAATGCCGTACTTTAATGTGACATACAGTACATCGCCGCTCTCCCCCTGCTTGCAAACACACTAACGACAGTCAGACCGAGAGGTGAAACTGCTGGTTGTCTGTGCAACTCCAGTTTTAAACCATTTAATTAAGCACTGTGGAAACACTCTGCACGTGCTTGGGACATATCAGTGATGTTACAATATCCAAGTAAATCACTTAGCTAGATGAGCCACAATAATCACCGTTAATTGTTGTTGCCCATCATGCAATGAGCACACTAAACAGGGTTTTTGGACCGGGCTAGATGGAGTTTCAGATGAATCCGAAGTATGAAAATGTCACAGAGAATTATTTAAAAAGCACTTTCCCATTTGTTCATACTCATATGTAACCATGGTTGTATTTGAGGGGGTTTTAACATCTCTGATACACAGGCACGTGTATGCCCATCCCAAAAACAATGGGTACAGATGGAATTTTGTTTGTGGCACTCGTGGCATTTCAAAAACTCGACAACAGCACCGCTTTTCACGTCCATTGACCTCTGTGTTAAAGGTTAAAGTTAAAGGTAAAAAAATAATGGCCGTTTGCACCCAGATTTGTAGCTTAAGACTAAACAGGGACACTCTCTGTATGACAGCAGTGGATTTCTCAGAAATTTGGATGAAATTTAAAAAGTTGCAAACATTTACTGAACTATCTGAGACATCCCCCCCCCCCCCCCCATGAGAAATGTCTCATATTTGCTGGTTCCACATGAAAACATAATAAAACGAGCTATATAAACCTGTTGCTGGAAAATATTTGCAGTCATAATGGGATTTTGCGCGACACAAATAGCACAATTAACTGAGGAAAAAATGAGCTCGCTGTCAAATATCTTCGCTGGGAGAAAGAGCAGACTTTGATGGTGCCATGCTGCGGCGGCAAAATAGATGTTCTGAGTTTCTGTGTATTAGGGCCAGGATTATGGCGGCTTTCTCTTGTTGAAATCCTGCCATTTTTGTGTAGCTGTTTGATGGCATGTTGCAGAATATTTGGGATGCCGGAATATTAACCGGTGGGGTGAGCATGCAAAGAGAGCCAATGCCAACAGAGCTCTTGTCATTAACCTCTTTAACCCCTCCAGCCCACACCTGCTCAGGCCAACCGTGCCTCTCACTGAGCACATTGTTCCCCGAAGCCTGACTGTACAGTACATCTCCATGTTTCTACTGATATCCTGCTGTGTCAGCTGCTTGTGAGGAAAAAGTTCAAGGAAAGAGTACATTCAGTTCAACCCTTCCCCCCCCGTCCTCTTCTTCTTCTTCTTGCTTCTCTCTGTTCTTATTTGTCACTCTGAAAGGAGGTGACAGGGGTTAAAGATCAATTGTCAGAGAAGCATCATCAAGGAAGAGTGTAAAGTCCATTTCTACTATCTGCTGAGGTAATGTGTGCAAAGAAGACTGTAAACTGGTTATTTAAAGGCTTTGTGAAGTAGTGGTGTGTTCATTAATTCCAGAATTATCTGAGACATTAGTGTCCTGAGAGTTAACCAGTGAGTTCTTAATTAAAAGGTCAGCCTCATAAAGTTGATGATTGTACAGTGTATATCTTTAATGACTTTAAAGAATTAAAACAAGAATTGGGTGCACAAATTACAATTTATTTTGAATTTTCTCGAATCCACACAGGGTCAAAACTATGTATACAGGCTCAAATATTTAGGTACACCCCCACTAATATTTGGTTAAATGCTCCTCAGCAAGTTGCACCTCGACCAGATGCTTTTTGGCAGCCATCAAGCAGCTTCTGGCATAATTCTGGCTGGATGTTTGACCACTCTTCTTGGCAGAATTGGTATAGTTCATTTTAATTAGTTGATTTTCTGGTATGGAACCGGCTTTTAAATATAGTCCACAAATTTTCAATAGGGTTGAGGGTGGAGCTTTGGGATGGCCATTCCAGAAGCTTCATGTTAGCCTGCTTTATGCATTTCAAAACCAGTTCTGATGTGTGTTTGGGATCATTGGAACACCCAATTGTGTCCATGTTTCTACCATTTAGCTGTTGATTTGAGGTGAAGTTGAAGAATTTGTAGGTAGTCATCCACTTTATGCAATGTACCAGTACCAATGGCAGCACAACAGCCCCAGAGCATGATGCTACCACCACCATGCTTGACAGTTGCTACAGTGTTCTTAAGTTTGAAAGCCTCACAATTAACACCCCCAAATATACCGCTCGTCTGACCATAAAACATTTCTCCAGAAGGCATTTGGCTGGTCCTTCTGGGCAGCTGCACATTTCAGTCGAACATGAAGGTGTGGATTTTGGAGCAGGGGCTTCTTTTTTGGTCGACACCTTCTCAGTTCACGGTGATGTAAAACTCACTTCACTGTGGACAGTGATGCTGGTGTTTCAGCTGTTTCCAGTTCATGGCAGGCTTGAGCCTTGGTGGTTCCTGGGTTGTTCCTGAACATCCTAACCAGTTTCCGCTCATCTGAGGGTGACAGTTTGGGTCTTCTTCCAGAACTTGGCAAAGTAGTGACCCATCAAATAACTTGTACTCTCATACAATTGTTTGAACTGATGTTCTTGGAATCTGCAGTTGTCTAGAAATGTCTCACAGCTTGTGTAAATCTACAATTCTCCTCAGATCTTAACAGAGTTCCTTGGACTTTCCCATTGTTCTGAATATTGGTCAATCCAAAGAACACTGTCCAGCAAATCCTTTTTATGCTGGCAAAAAGAAACTACCAGTTGTAGTCAATGATGATAAGTAATGAGAAGTTAATTGGCCTTGGCCTTGTCAAGTTAGGACATTGTAGAACCTTCAGTACAACTTAAAAGCTTTAAGTGAGTGCATGTATGTATTTGAGCCTGTATGTATACTTTTGACCCCGTGTGGATTAGAGAAAATCCAAAATAGATTCAAACATGTGCACCCATTTCTTGTTTTTTAAAAAAGTCATTAAAGATGTATGCTGTAGAGTCATTCCACCCTGGAAAAAGAACACTTCAAAAAAGTCATTAAAAGCCCCAAATTACCATGACATTCATGCCCATGACGAGTGTATGTAAATTTCTGGCACTGTTTATTCAGGTATTGTAATTCTAATATCGCTTCTCACTATTGTGGCATTACAGTCAATTTATACCAATTAAAGATTATAATCTGCGCAGATCCACTATTTTCTGCCTGTGTACAGAGATGTTTGGATGTTTTCATAATGAGAAGCTTAGGTGTTGTTTGGGTGTCTCCTAACAGAGTCCCCTAATTAATATTTCATCATCCCTCGGTGATACGCTTAATGATCCCTGCTAAAAAATACAAGAGGAATATGGTCACATGTTGGGCGTCTAGATAGTTTAACAGCAGGAAAAGCATTATTCCTTTCACTGTCTGGGTCTCAGTTTTCATCTCTTATCATTCACCTTCAAATGCTCCTCTGTCACTTCTGTTGCTTCAGAACCTGCACGCGTGGATCCTGTTTCAACAGCCTGACAGCACAAGACACAAACACAACATTTATTTCTGATGAGCTCTTTGACGAGCCTCGTTTGCCTCTAGTGTGTTTGGTCATAATGAGCAGTGATCACAGTCTAAATTCTGGTTATTTTTTTCAAATTTCACATTAATGCTCAATGCGGTTTCGGCCATTTGCAGCTTGACTGTGTAGAGTGACACTGCAGAACAACATGGGATCAGTTTCTGTCGCTGCCCTGGTGGAGCTGTTTTCTTATTGATTTTTTTAGGATGCTATTCATAGTGCTGCTCTGGGCTTTACTCTCAAGAGTCCAAATGTGTAATATAGTTTAGCCTTTTTTTTTTTTAAACTAAGCAGTCATTATATTGTTCATTATGAGTCAGTTGCATTTGCAGAATTGCAGTTTCTTATAGCTTCTATCACCAAAGGAATATGAGCAGTGACTGTGAGCTGCAGTAGTGTGCAAAAATCTTGAACCACTTGTCATTTGTTGTATGTTTTGCTACGAAAATGGGAAATAGGTGCACTGATTTATTGAAATGTGCAAAAATACATGGCAGTATATAAGGTAAAACAGAGTTTGTACAATTCTAACAACCTTGAAGGTCAATATCTGGTATGACCACCCTTATTCTTCAGCACAAACTCTCTTGGGCAGATTTCTTGTAATTTCTTTAAGTAGTTTTCAGGAATAGTTCTTCAGGCTTCTTGAAGGACATGCAAAGCTTTGGATGTTGGCTCCGTTCTCTGTCAAGATGATCCCCCACTGGGGATGACTGATAGTGTTGCATTGTGTGTCTTCTATCCAGGTATGCTTTTACTGCATTGGCAGTGTGTCTGTCACACTGAAAAATGAAGCCACTGCTAATCAGATGCTTTCCAGATGGTATTGCACAGTGAATTAAAATCTGAGAGTACTTTAATATGTTTATTTCAACTCCATTAATTTTGACAAGATCTCCAACACCGCTGTCTAAAATGCAGCCCCAGACCACGACAGAGCTGTAGACACTCACTGTTGTGCCTCACTCCTGAGCTCCTTCAGACATATTGATGACAATTTGAACAAAGAATTTCAAATTTGGATTCATTGGCCTATAAGACCTGCTGCCACTGATTCTCAGTCCAGTTCTTATGTAGTTAGGCATACTTAAGCCTTTTTGGTTTCCCTTCCCTTCTTGACAGCCACCCTGCCACTGAGACAATTTTGGATGAGTCTCGGATGAGTTTTCAGCAGTTTTCGGATAGTAGCTCTTTGGGAATCATCTTGTTATTTTATGCCTGTCAAACTGTGCTATTTTTGGCATCTTTCACAGATTCAATTAAAGAAATGGGAATATGTGTTTGTGTGACAGGCTGCTAGTAACAAAGATACAGTTTAAAATTGGTTCTTCACAACATTGGTTCATCCCTTGAGCCTTTTTTTATGCTTGAATAATTCATAGATCAGTGTTAAGTGGCTTAATAAACAAACAAACAAACCAAAAAAACCCATCAGGTACAAGGATGAGTGAAAAAGCAGCCAAAACCTTAGAACGACCACCAGGAAGCTGGAGAACTATTGCTTAAAACCCTTTTGACTCAATGGAATAAATATAAAGAAATGAGGTGTGGCTCAATACTTGTGAACAGTATGGTATTTAATGTACTTTAAGCCTAATCCACCTCCATTAAGTTTCAGTGTTACCTTCAGGTTCCTTCATCAGAGTAGATGTTTACTCCTGTTCATATCAGCTGCCAATGTCATGTTCAAAGTAGAACAGGAAGAAAAAAAAAGGGATGTCGGCCGTTGGCAGTAGTGATAGTGATTGAGGGCTAATGCCCATCTGTTCTCTATCACTGTGCTAGATCACTGTGTTACAATCTCAGTGTCCAATATGTGCTAATCTAATTATGCACAGATGGTATCATACAATGGGAGGGGAGAAGAGGGAGGGAAAACACACACCCATTAACATTTTGTTTTGTAATTTTGAGACTTTGATTAAGTTAGTTTGGGGTTTAAACCGATTGATTTATAATAAAGGAACACTGTAAATATTAAAAACATTAAAAACATAGTGTGTTTTTATGTTGTAACCCGTAATCCCTACAGCCACTGTACCTCACTACAAGGGTGTAGCTTTTGTGGACATTCATACTCTTATTTCTTGTGTTTTTCCTTCACAGCTACGACATGGTGCATTATGGCCACTCCAACCAGCTGCGGCAGGCCAAGGCCATGGGAGGTTACCTCATTGTTGGAGTACACACTGACAGTAAGGCTCAAAACCAAGAACCTGATACACAGATACTGCCTTCCACATGTACACCTACAACAGAAATCCTGTCTTTGCACTTTTTTCCCCTTTACTATAGCACCTGCAGGGCTTATATATCTTCTTTAGTCCTGTCATTAGCAGGCAGGCACTAGCTGCATCCACCGCACTTGGAAAGAGTTGTTGTGACAGTAGTGGGGCAATTTAGCTGTGCCCCACCCTCCTGTGGTGCACTGGGGTGTTCTGTGATAACAGAATGCATTGACAGTCAGGGGCCAGCACAGATAGCAGCAATGTTTCTCTTTGCTTAAGTGATAGAAATACATCTGTTTTATTAGTCTCAACTGAGATCATACTGTCACACTCTACTCTTTTGTTTGCAAGGTGAGATTTCAAAGCACAAGGGCCCGCCAGTCTTCACTCAGGAAGAACGATATAAGATGGTGCGGGCCATAAAATGGGTGGATGAAGTCGTGGAAGGAGCTCCTTATGTCACCACCCTCGAGACCCTCGACAAGTACAACTGTGACTTTTGTGTGCACGGAGGTACGGCGTATGACCAATGCATGCTCTTATTTAGACACGCAGCTGGATTTATAGTCAGCTATCATTCTCTAAAGTATGCATGCTGTTCTTTCAGATGATATAACATTAACTGTGGATGGAAAAGATACATATGAAGAGGTCAAGAAGTCAGGACGGTACAGGTGAGTTTTCCTTTCTCAATAAGCATAGTGAGGTGAGTGTGTGTGTTTTTTAAATTACATAGTGTGGCGTGATGTTACAGGGAGTGTAAGAGAACCCAGGGAGTGTCAACAACAGACCTGGTTGGCAGGATGCTGCTGATGACCAAAGCACACCACAGCAACATTGTGAGTATTGCCTAATACCCTCTCTCTATATGGACTCAGTTCAGAGTACAAACCTCAAGTTTTCCTCTCCTCTTTTTTTTTTTTTTTTTAGGACAGTTCAGAATATCAAGAGCACACAGACAACTTTGGAAAAGTAAGTCACTTTTCTGCTTCCAGCTTAATATGATGGTTTGCTCATAAGCCGGTTAATATCAAAACCTCAGCTCAAAGCTTTTCAGCCGGGTCTGCTTTCAACAAAATTCCTGGCTCTTTGACTTCCTCTAATTTAACTGTTTTGTTATTTAAATGGCAAGCTTTGGTGTTTGGACCAGATGTCAGGCATAATTAAATAAAGGTTTTTACTTTAGAGCCCACTTTGTAATCAAGTGGTGGGCCTTTCCAGTCAATACTGAATGCCACTTCTGTTCCTGGATGGGGAAAATAACTCAAAGCCAACATGCTGTGGTTCTGAACAGCTTAAAAGAAGTAGAGGGTCTCTTCACATCTAAGACTGGAAGAGTAATGCTGTGAATTTGGCGAGGGATGAATAAATGCATTCTGGGTTTGTAGGCCTTCTATTGACCAAAGGTGACATCACTACTCACACCACTAGGTGGCAGTGATGCGGCACAAGATTAATCCTGGTCTGATACATATGTGGGGATAATACTCAAGTCAGTTCTGTTCCATTTTATTTATAAAGCATCAATTCACAACAACAGCTGCCCCGAGGTGCTTTTTATTGTAAGGTAATGTCACTACAATTTTAGAGAGAAAAGCCCCCAAAACATGTCCTATGACCAAGCACTTGGCAATAGTGGAAACAAAGAACTCCCGTTTAACAGGATGCGATCTCCAGCAGAACCAGAGTCAGGGAGGGGCAGCTATCTTCTGCACCCACGTGGATGTGATTGGAAAAAAAAAATGAGAGTTTAGCGAGAGAACACAAACTATGGAAGAGAGTAGACTAAAGTTACATGTAGGAGAGACATGTGATGCCTACTCTCATCAAAAAGAAGGGCATGAAGAGGATACACTCAGAGAATCATGGGAAGTCCCCAGTTTCTTTATGATGGTTCCTGATCATTCAGGACTTTGTATGTGAGAATTTCAATTAACAGGAAGCCGTTGAAGAGAAGCTAATATCAGAGAAATATGATCGCTCTTTCTAGTCCCGGTTAATACTAATATCTACACTGAAATATATCTGTCTTATTGCTACTCATCACATTACACTTATTTTCTTCTTTTGCCTGTTTCTTGATTGATCAGAAGGGCCATAGTCCCTGGACAGGGGTGTCTCAGTTCCTTCAGACATCTCAGAAAATCATCCAGTTTGCCTCAGGCCAGGAGCCTCAGCCTGGAGACACTATAATCTATGTGGCAGGAGCCTTTGATCTCTTCCGTATCCTTTGTTAACCTCATAAGAATTGCAAGATTTTATTATACACAGACCTTGTTTTTCCCTTTAAATCATAAAACAGTTGCTACAAAATGGCCAGCCTTTTTGAAATGCATCCCTGACTAGTCTCCTGTCAGACATTGGCCACGTGGACTTTCTGGAAGCCGTGCATAAGCTTGCAGAAAAGCCTTACATTATAGTGGGGTTACACTTTGATCAGGTGAGTAGTTTAGTGCTTTTTTTTGGTATCTTTGTGAGACGTTTACTTCTTCTTTTGGAAATTTTCAATATGTCTGTTCATATTTTTTCAGGAGGTGAATCGTTACAAAGGGAAAAACTACCCCATCATGAATGTCCATGAAAGGACCCTCAGCGTCCTGGCTTGTCGAGTGAGTTCTGTTTAAACTTTGTCAATCAGCACAGTACAACAAAAGTTAATTGTTTATGTATAAATACATGAATTATATATATATATTTTTTTTTTTTTCTGTTTTTACAGTATGTGTCAGAAGTGGTGATCGGCGCACCTTTTGCTGTCACAAAAGATTTGCTGGATCATTTCAAGGTACGCACAAGCACTACAGTTACCTCTTCCACAGCCTAGGCAACAGGAAAAAAGTAATATAGTGAAACACACGTGACTTAATTTCCATAGGTGGATCTTGTTTGCCATGGAAAGACGGAAATATATCCTGACAAAGATGGCTCCGATCCTTATGCTGTAAGACTCCAGTTGCTCCCACATTATGCAGCCATTTAAAGAACAGGCCTTCATAGCTCTTAACAGTTTTTTCTTAACATTCAGGAGCCCAGAAGAAAAGGAATCCTGCGTACTGTTGACAGTGGGAACAGCCTCACTACGGATGCCATTGTGCAAAGGATAATCAAAAACAGGTAAAATAGTCAGATTTGGCAAATTTATCCCACGTCTTGTAGCGTTCGCAGAATCTTTTAAGGGGACAAATTGGACTGCTGAACTAAAAAAAGGTGGTACGCTGTATAAAATGTGTAAAAGTTACAAATTACAATTTACAACGCAACATTTTGACACTAAGGTGGTTTGGGGGGAATTATATATGTAATAGACAAACCACTGGCCAGTTTATTAGATACACCCTGCTTGTATTCTTTGTGGCATAGATTCAACTAGGTGCTCAAAATATTCCTTGGTCCACACTGACATGATAGCATCATACAGCGGTCGCAGATTTGTTGGCTGCACATCAAAGTTTCCACCACATCCCAAAGGTGCTCTATTGCATTGTGAACTACTGACCGTGGAGGCCATTTGAGTGCAGTGAACTCAGTGTCGTGTTCAGAAACCAGTTTGAGATGATTTGAGCTTTGGGACGTGGTGTGTTATCCCGCTGGAAGCAGCCATCAGAAGATGGGCACACTGTGGTGATAAAGGGATGGAGACATCAGCAACCATGCTGTGGCTGTGGCATTTAACTGATGCTCAGTTGGTACTAAAGACCCGTGCCAGGCAAATATCCTCCCGATAATCGCAGACATCGAGAATCTAGACCGGGCAACATTTTTCCAATTTTTTTGTTGTCCAAATTTGATGCAAACTGCAGCTTCGGTTTCCTGTTCTTAGCTGACAGGAGGACTCAGTGTGGTCTTCTGCTGCTGTAGTCCATCTGCTTTAGGGTTTGACGTGCTGTGAATTCAGAGGTGCTCTTCTGCATACCTTGGTTGTAACGAGCATTTATTTGAGTTACTGCTGCCTTCCTATCAACCTGAAGCAGTCAGGCCACTGTCCTCTGACCCCTGGCGTCACTGAGGCATTTTCACCCAGAGAACTGCCGCTCACTGGATATTTTCTCTTTTTTAGAGCAGTCTCTGCAAACCTTAGAGATGGTTGTGCAGGAAAATCCTAGCAGATCAGCAGTTTCTGTAATACTCAGACCTGCCTGTCTGGCACCAACAACCATATCACTTTCAAAGTCATTTAAATCACCTTTCTTCCCCTTTCTGATCGTCTGAACTTCAGCAGGTCTTCTTGACCATGTCTACATACCTAAATGCTGGGTTGCTGTCATGTGACTGACTGATTAGACAGTTCCATTAATGAGCGGGTGAACAGATGTACGAAGTAAACTGGCCAGTGAGTGAATATTTATTGACACCAGGGCTTACTATATATTATTTTCACTTAAATCAGGTTGCTATTCGAGGCGAGGAACCAGAAGAAAGAGGCCAAAGAGATTGCAGTGATCCAAGCCATGAAGCGGCAAGAGGAGGAAAAGACTAAAGAAAGAGCACAGGCTGTGCTGTAGGCACCTTCAGCTGACAGTGACATGTTCAACTAATATAAACTCATGTACATTATAATCAACCCTTTTGTAAGTGCTATGACACCCTCCACACATGATCCTGACTAATATCAGTAGTCTTTACAGCAGCCCCTTCTTTAACCAGGGTGACGTAATCTGCTGTGGGATCATCAGGTAATAATATAGTGTGCGACGAGGGTGTATCAATATGTTCCGCATATGCAATTATATGTTTGTGTCAGTCAACAATCACACATGCAAATGATAAGATATATTAAAAGTTTGGAGGAAGATGTCACTATATATTCAAATGTCTATTTTATGTCATTTTTAATTCTTTAAATACTTTTTCCTATTAAAAAAAAAAACATTTTATCTTATTCCTTGGGCATATGCAGTGTGCGATCTTGAACTGTTGGTTAGACACTTGATTATATAACAAGAAGTGATTTGATTTGTCATTTCAGTGGGGCCGATGCTGCTGTTTGCCCAGCAATGGGCTAGCCCCACAACTAATCTATTACACTATGTGTGTCTGTGTGTGTTATAAAAGCGACTGCAGGCTCTCTGGAGGATGCTGACAACACACGAGAGTCAGGGGAGAGATCTCTCCCTGCTTCTCTGTTCTGTACATACCAGATTCTGTTTCAGATGGCACTGACTGCGCAGAAAATCTAAACATTTTAAATGAAGTTGTTGTTTTTGTTTTGTTTTGTTTTTTAACTCAAAAATGCACATTGTTGATATCTGAACATCTGGCCTTTTGAGTGCAGTAGCTCTTGTTTTGTTTTTTTAAACCAACACGCCGCACATTAAACTTATGGTTTTAACCTTTAGCTTTCACAGTATGACTACAGAACTATGGCAGATGCTCAGAGTTGTTGACTTGATCATGAAGTAGACTTCTTACTGTCTCAGTTTAATGTCTGTCTCGATATCAAACAGGATTAAATTATATATTTTTTTGTAGATGTATATTTTACTCACCTCCTCTCCATTAATTCCTGTATAGATGTTTTCATATCGTTTCAAAAACACTGTCTGTATGTCAGTTTGGAATGTATTAAGTATAGGCTATAATCAATATGTTACGTATGCTGCAGAAACTGATTGGACTGCAGTATATTATTGCTGATAATAACAATTTATTCTGAAAAGCTGTTTGCCCCTCTTGTTTGTGTTATATACACAGCGTGTGGTTTGTCTTCACATCTAATGTGATTCCTCAGTTAAGCAAGCAGATGACGAAGCTGCACATTAGTTACATTATAAAAGGGTAAAGTCATGTTTTGTTTACAGAAACGACCTTTGATTAGAGAGCCAGAAAGAGATCATCTGATCTGAGTTCTGCAACATATGAGTCACACAGAGTTCGTTAAATGTCAGGCCATTAATGTAAGTTTATTATAGCAGCTGATTAGTGCCCAGCAATGTTCTGTAAGCTTTCCAAGAAGATATTGTAGAAGACAGTCTGATAAAAACTCTCTTCTACGTAAAAACGTATAAATGCTTAAAACGGAGGCATGAAATTACAGCAAGAAACCATCCAAAATTTCAGTCATTATTAATTATGATTTAAAGCGATGGACAATTAATTTCCCTCAGGGGCCACGTGGAGGGCTGCACCAATAAGCTCAACTCAAGTCTGATCGATATTAATTTTACCTCTTTATAAGCTTATTGTTGCGGCCCTCTATCACAGTACCTTTCTCGGGAAAATAATTGCCCACCCCTGATTTAAAAGAATATACCTCTTATACGTAGCCTAGTCAGTTGAGTGTACCTCGTCCCCCCTCGTGCGCACGCACCTGGTCCCAATTAACGCCAATTAACTACTCCCTTTAACCCGCCAACGAAAAAAGCTGGTGTAAGGCTATCCCAGAGTGAACAGAGCAGTGATGTTTTCATGTCTTAATGCACTGCCAGCTCCCCTGCAGGTAGGTCGATGTTTCATTTAAGTAATTTAAGCCTCTTGAAAAATGGTACAAAACTAAAAATATGGGCAAGATTGTTTAGCAACAGGGTAACAAAGTGTGAAAGTGGTGCATATAATATCTGAGAATGCTTGGGCACAATTTGCCAATATATTCTGTTTTATTAACTTACTAAAAGTTTGCAAGATTACTTTTTCGTTAAGGAAACATATTAGGACCTTTCTATTATAGATTTCTTTAAACGCACGCGTTATAGTTTTAATTGTTTGCGTTTGCTAAGTCTCAGTCCTATCCTCACTGTATGGAATATAATAAATTAATGATACTTTACCAAGGTGCCAACGCACTCAAGTTTAACCCTTGCATACTGTTCCTGTCAAACTTGACTCGTTTTGACATTTGACAGCAAAAAATTTTACTTTTCCGAAAGTGACCCAAAATACACACAAATGAAAATAATTTTTGAATTTTTTTTTCTACAATTGCAGGATGTGCTCGGTCAGCCATGGGTTTGAAAAATATCCATGCACAAAACACAAAAACCTGTACATTTGTTGGGTAAATTACCTGTCAAAATGTAAACCTATTTAAAAAAAAAAAAAAAAAAAAAAAAGTGGTTCCAAAATGGCATGTCAAGTATATCAAATAAAATAGTTAAATCCACTTTTTTGTTTTGAGGTGTCTTATAATTAAACCGTTTTATGTCCAGGGTGTACCCTGCCTCTCGCCCTATGACAGCTAGAATAGACTCCAGCCTTGCAACCCTGTTACAACAAACATTAGACACATGTTAAAACCATAAAATGTAATTAAACAACATTTCTATGGTTCTGAGCATTTAAAAGTAATGCATCCATTCAGCCATGTTAACTTGTGCAATCCCTGGTTTAAATATGTTGTCTTATCTGACATTGGAATTCAGTATGAGGGTTACTGTCTTTAACTTAATGGTCAAGAATTTATCAAACATTTTTAAAATCTACTTGAGCTGGACAAATCAAAACTTTTATGGTTTATTATGTGGCTTTCTTAAATGCATAACATAACAAAGGATCACTTTTTCACAATTATCAAATTGTCCTCCAATTGTAGAAGGACCATTTTGATTTTATAGGTTCTACAAATTTTTGTACACTGAGGCTGTTGTGGGTCAAACTTGCCCCATATCTCTTCTGATGGATTTTGGCTCCACCAGTGTGGATCATACCAAGGAAAGTGGTGGTTTTAGAGAATCTAAAGTGTAAAACTACACATGCTGTCTGGGTGTAATTTTTTTTTTTTTTTTAAATGTGACAGTGGTGACAGAGTTCAGGGGTTACTTTGCCACTGTCGTGAATACTGTGTCCTCAACACATTTACCCAGCTGCCTGCAGACACAGGCACCTGCTGATATTTGAAGGATCGTGGGGAAAATAACAGTTAAATTGTACAACTGCATAGAAGTTATAATACAGTACCCCCCCCCCCCCAAAAAAAAAAAAAAAATTAAAGGAACACTTTGAAAACACATCAGACCTCAATGGGAAATTTTTTTTCTCCTCAGCTGTGCTTCGGAATGTGCCTTCACCAGGATGTTGCAGAGGAGCGTAAAAAGGCAAAACTCCAAAGCTCTAAAATAGAGCGGGACCTTCATGAACATGCCAGCATTGAGAATAATGTGGTCAAAATTCTTATGCTTGGTATCTATCCATTTATATATGCTATATGTATATATGTTAAGTTTTGAGAAGTTAAAATGAAATTATTCATTTTGGTTTGTGTGTCAGGAGCTCCAGAGACTGGAAAGAGTACCATCATCAAACAGATAAAGATCATCCATAATCACGGCTTCTCCAAAGAAGAGCTTATTACTTTCAAGGTAATAGACAAAATTAGTTATTTCCCCTGCGTAAGGGCCAAAACAACTTTGTGCATAAGTGACAGATAAATGACAAAATGTCTTTTGGCATGTTCCACTCAGCCTGCAGTACTGGACAACCTCCTGACCTCTATGAAGACTGTTCTTCAAGGCATGGGGATGCTGCGGATAAACCTTGCTAACAAGCAGAATAAGGTAAGATTAAGAGGCCTTGGTAGTCCGTTTTAATTTCAACTCCTCTTTATTGCACTAGATGGCAGTCTTTATCCATATGAGACACAGCATCAGTACAGAGGACTGATCGTTATAATCTCCATTTAACATGGGATCAAATGACGCAAAAGGCAACGCGTGGTATCAGTGCATGGTGCAGTTAGATCCGCCCAAACTGTGGACACAATCAAGATGGCAAGAACACATTTAACACCACCATATGTACATATTTGTTTTCAGATATCATACAGAATATCCTGCCACAGTTTGTGTAAATGCTAAATGGGTGCCTTTAGCATTAAATAAATGGAACAAGGGTAGAACCAGAAATGCAGTACTTAAAGATTAGAGACAAAACATCACATTTACCCCTTTATTTCCAAAAGAAATATAAAGTGTATCTCTGTTTCTCTCTCTGTGTGTGTGTGTATATGTGTGTATATATTTTGTCCCTGTCAGGAGCATGCTCGCTCCATCCTGTCCTGCAGCCAGTGTTTAGGAGACGATCAGGAGCTCCTTCCTTTCATGGCTCATGCTTTCTGTGCGCTTTGGGCTGACCAAGGGGTCCGAGCAGCTGCAGCCCGAGGTTATGAGTTTGAGCTGAATGATTCTGCTCTTTAGTAAGTAGATTGACATTAAGTGACTTTATGTTGCACAACACGCCCAATTATGACTGGTGGCAAATGTCATGGGAAATTGCCCAGTAAGAAGCATGGCGTCACATTTTGCCAATACAGAGCAACAGTAAAGAGTGTGCTGAGAATAACTCATCCTCAGGAAATGATTTCTGTGACATTTGTGGAATAGGAGGCTTAATTGGACCACGTTTATTTAAAATCAAACTGTTTACCGATATCTAGGGAGATGAAAATTAGGGTGGCGCAGATAAAACAAATATTTAATTACTGAGTTTTCTTGTTTGAGAAGTCCAAACACATGCATCCAAAGCTGGAGGAGACTTGGAGTATAAATCAGTGCTAACACAACTGTTCTGTATTTGTGTTTGGGAGGAGTTATATCAGTATTAGGTTAAAGACAATATGTTTCCATCACTTTCTTTTTTTTTTTTAATTTAATGACCAGAACTTGTTTTTTCCCCTGTTGCTGTCCTCAGAATGTGCAAATGTAGCTGTTCAATTTTAAAAAGAAGGCACCCTGTAAAATGTCATGAATCCTACACGACTACTCAGCACAGATTATCTGTGTGTTGCATCATCAAGTGAAGTGGGAATTGTTAATGTGAGTGGAATCTATTTTTATAAATGCCATTATTTTTCACTGCAAGTGTAATTATGAGACCCCCCCCCCCCAAAAAAAAAATACACAATATTTTATCTAGTGAATATCAGATATTCCACTGGGCAACTTGGTAAATACTGATTGTTAATTTAAGGTGGTGTTGTATTGGAGCCATTGTTGATGTTTTTAATAAATTCATCAGTGATGGGAGCTGATAAACAAGTCAAATGCAAGTTGGATTTGAAGGTTTGTGTACTTGTGGGGGTTTTTTTTGTCTGTATACATTTATTGGACTTTGGGTCTAGTCTGTTCCTCCTATTTAGTCCATGTTCATTAACATTAACTGTGCTCAAACATCATCTAATGACCTTTGCTCCTGATTGAATTAATAGTGCAGTTTCAATAGGTCATTCATGAGGATGTGTTTTTGATTTTTTTTTTTCTTTTGTGACTTATTGGCAGCTTAGATTGCAGGTTAATCTAATTTAAACAGTACAAGACTGTGTGCTGTTAGTGTTGGTTTCATAGTCTTTCAGAGTAAAACTGGAATTTCTTTAGTGACCGTAGAATAAATGGACTGAATAGAAGCTCTTATCTTCGAGGCAACAGGGAGTAGATCTGTCAAGATAAAATTTCTTTCATGTGGGCAGTCTGAGAGTTGTGACGGCTTCATTATCAGAACTCAGACTTGGGAGCTGGAGCATAATGTGAAACCGACTAGCTCTTTGTCAGTGTTCTCGCACTGCTGGACCCCGCATTGATTTCTCCCTCTGGAAATGTTGGATTAGACTGTTGTGATATACTTGATTTCCTCAGGACCCGAATGTGTAAAATGACTTCTCTGACATCAGCTTCAGCGTCAACTGAACTGTTCACGTTGCCAAGTAGAAATTTGCTGTTAATACAAGTTAAATACTGACAATTTTTTTTTTTTTTTTTAAGAAGTCGATTCTAGTCAGCACTACCTTGATCAGCTTGAAGTTGCTGCTGTAAAGAGGTGTAAAGTTCTGAAAATTTTCTTTGTGTAAACGAGGCATAAAAATGTAAATCAAGGGCAGATAAATTTAATTTATGGTTGACTTTTCTCTAGTGTTAAGCAATTCTTGGTGTTTCCCCTTAATCTAATGCAAGTCAGTTACTTTTCAGCACAATTTGATCTACCACTAAACTACAGTTGTATACACACACACCATGACAACTGACTGAAATGGATAACACTTTCTTCATCATGGCACCTGTTAGTGGGTGGGATATATTGGAGAGCATGTGAACATTTTGTCTTCAGAGTTAATGTGTTAGAAGCAGGAAAAAGATGGGCAAGCATAAGGATATGAGTGAATTTGACAAGGGCCAAATTGTGATTGAGTGCCTCCAAAACTGCAGCTCTTGTGGGCTGTTCCTCATCTGCAGTGGTCAGTATCAAAAGTTGTCCAAGAAAGGAACAGTGGTGAACCAGTGACAGGGTCATGGGCAGCCAAGGCTTATTGATCCACGTGGGGAGCGAAGGCAGGCCCACATCCAACAGATGAGCTAATGTAGCTCAGATTGACAAAAATGTTGATTCTGGTTCTGATGGGTGTCAGAATACACAGTGCATTCCAGTTTGGTCTGTGGATATGCAGCCCCGTACACATCAGGGTGCCCTGTCACCAGCCAAAAGCACCAACAAAGGGCATGTGAGCATCAGAACTGGACCACGGAGCACTGTAAGAAGGTGGCCTGGTCTGAGGAATCACATTTTCTTTTAAATCATGTGGCTGGCCGGGTGCATGCACATTGCTTACCTGGGAACATCTGGCACCGGGGTCTCTGTGGCTTGTTACTGGTATATGGTTCAAAACCTAGAATCTATGATTAGGGGTGCACATGCCATCACACCTTTGTAAAGCAGCATTAATGCTCAAGTGTATGTAGATTTTGGACCAAATGGTTATTTAAACATGATGATGCCAAACATAAACATAAAAGCAAGTGAACTTGAGGACCTGAGAATGGGGAAATGTTTAAAAACTGGAAAATTTCCTAGTTTAGAGTTCAGGTTGCATCTGTGAGGTTTCTGTTAGACCTTCATGAGGTTTCAGATTCTTGGATCAGTGGAATTTGAAGGAAAATGCTAAAACAGAGTAGGACCTTTAGGAACATTCAATGATTGAGAATAATATGGTCAAAATCTTTATGCAGACTACATTGCCAAAGGTATTTGCTCAACTGCCTTCACACACACAAACTTGTGACATCTTTCTTAATCCATAGGGTTTAATATGAGGTTGGCCCACCTTTGCTGGTGTAACAGCTTCAACTCTTATGGGAAGGCTTTCCACAAGTTTTAGGAATGTGTTAATGGGAATTTTTTGACCATTCTTCCCGAAGTGCATTTGTGAGGTCAGACACTGATGTTGGAAGAGAAGGCCTGGCTCTCAGTCTAATTCATCCCAAAGGTGTTCTGTCAGGTTGAGGTCAGGACTGTGTGGGTCAGTCAAGTTCTTCCATACCAAACTCGCTCATCCATGTCTTTATGGACCTGCTTTGTGCACTGATGTGCAGTCATGTTGGAACAGGAGTGGGCCATCCCCAAACTGTTCCCACAAAGTTGGGAGCATGAAATTGTCTAAAATGTCTCAGTATGCTGAAGCATTAATAGTTCCTTTCACTGGAACTAAGGGGCTGAGCACAACTTCTCAAAATAACCCCACACCATAATCCCCCCTCCACCAAACTTTACACTTGGCACAATGCAGTCAAATACTGTTCTCCTTGCAACTAAATTCTGGATTGCTAGATGGAGAAGCGTCATTTGTCACTCCAGAGAACACGTCTCCATTTCTCTGGAGTCCAGTGGTGGCATGCTTTACACCACTGAATCTGACAGTTTGCATTGCTCTTGATGATGTAAGTCTTGGCTGTAACTCGTCGGCCGTGGAAACCCATCCCATGAAGCTCTCTACACACTGTTCTTGAGCTAATCTGAAGGCCACATGAAGTTTGGAGGTCTGTAGTGCCTGAGCATCCGCTGACCCTGCTCTGTGAATTTTACATGACCTACCACTTTGTGGTTCAGTTGCTGTCATTCCCAATTGCTTCCACTTTGTTAAAATACCACTAACAGTTTCAATTTCATGACAGGATGCCACCTGTGCAACAAGTCCAATCACGGTACCATGCTGGAATTCACTGAGCTCCTGAGAGTGACCCATTCATTCATGCCTTTTGTAGAAGCAGTCTGTATGCCTAGGTGCTTGTTTTTATACATGCGTGGCCATGGAAGTGATGGAGCACCTGAATTCAATGAGTTTAGATGGTTAGAGTACTTTTGGCTATATAGTGTGTGTGTGTGCGTGTGTGTTTGTCAGGAACTGCAGAGAATGCAAAGAGTCGAGTGATCAGTCTATAAAAGGTTTTTCTATCAGTGGAACTAAACTAATCAAATTCTAATAGGATGTATCTCACTTTGGAATGGCTGACTTGAACATTTTCACTTTCACATGTGTTAGCCCAGTAAAATAATTGCTGGGAAAATGGATGTGCTTCCACAGTATGACTCATAACAGACCTGCAGGCACAAATATCCATACCCAACTGTAAGCAAATCTGGTTTGCTGAGACTTGTCTCCATTTGCATTCCAGTTGGTCTTGTTCTCAACGATCTTCGTCTTTTGGCTGAAGTTTGTGTGAAGTATGTTGCTTATACTGAGCTTGGATATAAGAGTACCCTTGCATGACACTTAAAATGGTCATCAATCAACTAATCAACACTTGTCTAATCTATTTTAACAAATTATAATTTTACAGGTTTGTGACATTACCTTGTTAAATCATTACCAGCTGAACATGGATGCACTGCCTGAATAATGGCCTGAATGGATCAGTAACTTGTTTGTACTTAATGCCACTAAAGATCAGATTACAATGCCATAATATGGTGTACCTAAAAATGCCAGGTCTTACACTGGTTGTACAATCAGAGAAAAAAAAACTGAGGTTTTGTAGAAACGTGATCACTAACCACGTGACATTAACTTGTCTGCCGTTTTGGACATGTGACGACTGTAGTGACCATCTGTCAACCATTTATCACTCAGGAAAAATGTGCATTTCCACATGGCAAAATCTTGTGATTGCTTTGGTTGCTAGCATATTGCTGCAGGCGTAGTTTGAATGGAAGTGAGGGATTTGTCTACAAATACAGTGCAGCTACTCTCCGAGCTATAGTGAAACTGAAGTGACACAAACCAGAAATGGAGACAGTTTGCCTTCAAAGTTTTAAAGGAAAAAAAAGTACCTTTACTACCTCTCAGCAAGTTTTGCAGACAAACATGAAAAACTACAGACAACTGTGGCAGTTTACTGGGAGATTTTTGGTGCAGCACCAGTTTTCACCCAGCAAGAGCCAATAACCTCCAGGAACCACTGCCAACCAGCTGGGGAATGGAGATTTTCCCCAAACCAGTGATTTTATCACATCCGATGGTTTATATTAATAACTGAAGAAATTTTTGCCAAAAACAGAGTTATAATCTAAAGTTTAATTTGTTTTCTTCTCTTTTGTTCTCTCCCTATCCAGCTTCTTTGAGAACATGAGTCGAATTATTGCACCAAACTACATTCCCACAGATACCGATGTTCTGAGAGTCAGAGTGAGGACCCGTGGAATCATTGAGACACAGTTTCAAGTTAATAAAACTGTGTTTCGGTAAGAAATTCAACAGTGCACAGATAAAATAAATGCACCTGCAATATCAGTGTTTTAATTTAAACAGTGCTTTAATGGTTTTGAATGGACCACTGATTGCCTGGAAAAAGAAGATTACATTTGAGAGTAAAAATTAATATTTTACCTCACTTTACTTTCAAGGGACAGCTGAACTCTTTGCATCTTGTACATTTACGTAAACCAGTTTTATCACAAGATTCCTTTAACACTTCCTGCTCAAAAAAAGAAGAAATCTGTATTATAAATCGATCATTAAACTTAAAGGCATCATGAATCAAATCCATGCAAAGGCAGTTGACTCAAGGTCTATTTGGTGGGGAGAAAAAAAAAACGGGTTGTAGATGTTTCAGAATATAACTGTTTAAGTGATTATCAAAGGAATGTTGATGCAGAACTAGAAATGATTGATCTGGTGACTTATTTCTGGAATCTTGTAGGTGTACTTTTTTTTTTTTCTTTTTTTTTTAAAATATTAGTGGAGCTGTAGAGAGAGCCATGATTTGTTGTTGCCGACTGCGCACAAGCACAAAAATCCATTATTGGACAGTTGAGTAATGACAGTCAAGGAAATGAGCATCGAGAGTGCAATAAAATGCTACAAAGGCATCCAGAAGGTGAAGTGGGAGAAATTACTGGGTCATAGTATTTATTGAAACTGCCTGAAGGGTGCTAGATTCAGATTTTTTTATTTTTTTTTTTTATTAAACAAATTAATGTAACATTAGCACACTGTGCTAAACAGCTGGTCATTATGATGGATTATCTACTTGCAGCACACTTAACGTTTTTTTAAATTAATTTTTGTGAAGGTAAGAAATGATCAATATTTCTTGCATATCAGCTTGAGATTATCGAGCTGCAGTCTGTCAGCTGGTGAACAATTCTGAGCTAAGGGAGGTGGCTGCTTGGAATGAATCAGACATGAAATATGGATGACTTCCGTCTCCCTACATATTCCACGAGTACTAGCATGAATGTGGAGAAAGTTTAGCTATGAATCACTGAAATCCCAACTTTCCCCAAACTGTTGTTTTTCAGAATAACCACACAGTCATGATGCTTCTCGCCTACGTCCCCGTTATGACTGTGTGTGGGTCATAAACAGGATCCAGAACATGCCACAACTTGAATATGAATATTTATATACTGTAGCTGCTTTGAGGACTGCAACAGCACTCATTGTTTATATATTCATATTAAAAAAATAGTTTGTAACCTTAAAATTTGATCAGAATACACAATGAAAATCTTAAAAATTTTCAGACTTTTCTGAACATGTTAATCACACAGCTTTTTTTTTTTTCTCCTTCTCCAGACAGTGTATAAGGTGACTTTTTTTTTTTTTTTTTGGTCACTTCAGAACCTTCTAGTGCTTACTCAAAATGCAGTTGCAATAGATGTAAGAATAAAGCTCACCAAATTCATGCCCCATTGCACTCTTTGTACCAGCTGATGTGATGTTTCCACCATTCAGTGGTTTATTTAAATACTGTATAAAGTTTGTTGATGGTCTTGTTCTGTTTTTAAATTGATCTCAAATGTTATTTTGGTGGCTAATGAATGCTTTGTTGCTCTTAAAGTGTGGCTATAGCAGACTGTTGGTCTCATCTCTTGCTGAACTCAATGTGTTTAAGTGAGTCGTATTGTTCCTGTGTTTTTTTTTTTTTGTTTTTTTTTCCCCCCCCTCCCCACTCAGTGGAAGTAACCATAGCAGCTCTCTTGCCGTCGTAAACAATGATTATTTAAAAAAAAAAAAAATTCTGTTCTTGCTACATTAACTACTGCTGTCAAATGCGATTGGTTAAAACTTGTCGTCCAGCTTGTTAACGCTGACTCTTGACCAATGGGGTAAATACTTCATTGTCTCTGACATGAGGACAGTAATCATTCCCAAAATGGGACCTCATTACCTGTGTCACCAAGACCCTTAGCTCCACTTGGTGTAGAACCTTGTTGAGATAAATTGCTCCGATATTTTAAATGGGCGAAATGTTATTTCTAAGTGTCGAGCACACTTCTGTATGAGTTGGCTGCTTATCTAGACCTGCACAATGAAGCAAGTCAACTGCTGATCTGGATTTTAGTGACTCATTTCCTCACCTATAAAATGCAATAAAATTAAATCAAATTGTCACCTTGTATAGTATGCTTTTACTTGAAATTTTTATAATGCCTTTTAATAAAAATAAATTACACAATTTCTAATTATAAAATGCTGTCAGTCATTTGCAGGTTTAATGCAGGATGACACCAAGCCTTAGCAATTTAATTTTAAGCTCTAAAATATGTGGAAGATGTAAAAATCTATTTCCCAACATGCTCTTAAAAAAAAAAAAAAAATTGAGGTATTTTCTTGTTGACAGGCTGTATGATGTCAGAGGCCAGCAAAGTGTGAGGAGGAAGTGGCTGCGCTGCTTTGAAGGTATTCAAGCTGTGGTGTTTGTTGTGGCCCTCAACAGCTACGATAAGACATTGCTGGAGGATCCTTCAGTGGTACGTTGTTACAAACTAACTAATGTAAATCCAGGGTAATTCTTTCTTAGTGACGAGTAAAGCCAGTGAGTTTTGCTCAGGTTGGTGTAAACTGTCCTCTTTCCTGAGTAGAATCAGCTGCTGGATAGTCTTGAACTTTTTTCATCAGTCTGTGCCAACACAGTTTTCCAGGGAAGTACCATGGTAAGTTTATCTGCAGTTAATTTAGATGAGTTTCTGTAAACCTTTATCAGACCATGTTCAGCCTAAACTCTGCTTTGCTTTCTCATTCATAACTGGCTGCTCTGAGAGGCAGGACTTTTTTTTTTTTTTTTAAAAAGTCAACTGGCTGCAAACAATTTTTGAGAGGCAACTTATTTACTTTTTCATACTGAGAATATCTTGAATTCTTTTCATGGATATGAATCACTCAATATTTGGAGTTGATAAATTTGAAAGATTTAGTCTTTCAATCATTTCTACATGTTTGTTTTAAAGCTGAGCAGCTAAATCTAGTGTTAGCAGTATGAAGAAAATCCATTTCGGTGTTGAATTAAGGGTAATGCCATAACGCCATGACTGGAGATGACCTGAAATTAGAACATGGATCCGAGCTTAACCGTCGGTTTTGCAAATACTGTATTAGCAATGAGGTATAATGAGGGGTAATACTGACTTTAATATTGCCTAATATCTTCAAGTTTTTAAAAGACTTCAGGTAGATAACTAGTTGTTTCTGTTGATAGTTCATATGTTTGAGACTGCAAGTTGTGATGATGGAAATGGCACTGAAAGGGTTCTCTTACAGATTCTGTTTATGAACAAAGCTGACCTTTTCCGAGAGAAGATCCTAAACTCTGGGAGACACTTGAGACTTTACCATTCCAGCTATAAAGGTACATCAGAGAGGGGGGGGGGGGGGGGGGGGGGGGAGAGCCCCCCCCCCCCCCCAAAAAAACCCCCAAACCTTAATTTTTTTTTGTAAATGTCTTTAAGAGGTCAGTGAGGGTTGTCAAACCTTCACAAAAGGTATTGGACAAATTTGTTGGTGCACCATATTGTACACTTATTGGATGAATCAGTCCATCCTTCCTGTTTATTAATCAGAAGTCCTTCTGGTCAGAGAGCAACATAGTATTCTCTGAAAGACCTTTTTATTTGTGTCCTTCATTGTTGATTGATCATGGCGATACTTCAGGGTCATAAAGACATCAAGCAAGTGAGGCAAGCCCTCAGTTCATTTGGAGATTGTGAAGGAAAACATACCCATGCCTTGTTTGGGATGGGCTGATTTTAAGTTTGTCCTGTTACCTTCTGTTCCTTTTTCACTGCTATCTAGGAGCTGATGGTGATGTGGATGCTGCAGCTGACCACATCGCTGCAATCTTCTCAGCATGTAACAGCAGTTCTGGCAAGCCTGTGTACCACCACTTCACCACTGCCATAGACACAGCCAGCATACAGGTGGCCTTTCATGTGGTCGATCAGGTTATGAGGGAGAACCTAGAAGCTGTAAAACTGGTTTAAGTCTTCCGGAGACTTCGATTTTTAGTCATTCATTGCTGTAATTTAAGTGTTCTGTTTTTTGTTTTGGTTATTCTCAATGTTTTTTTTTTTTTTATCATTGTGATGTTAGTCAAAGTAACACCTTTTTGAATTTAACATTTTAAATAAAACATTTGCTTACATCTGATGTCTGATCATTTTATAATTTGGCTTTTTTCCCCCTCTAAAACAAAATCTACACAGCACAGTTCTGTTTCATGGACACCAAAAGGTTAACCACAACCTTGGAAACATCTTGTTTTAAATTTTGACACATTCATTACTTGTTCTCGATCAGCAGGTTGTCATTGCAATGCTTGAGCAAAGGTATTTGTCCTGCTAGAAGGCAGTGGCCAATTTGGGGTGAAGCTGTCAAGTAAAAAGTCCCACTAAACATTCAACAAGGATGAAATATTACTTTATTCAAGAGTACTCAAGTATACATTAATACATTTTTTTTACAACTTAAAAGTTTAGAGCAGGTTTATCAAATCTGGTCAAATGATTCATAAGGGTAGCCTCTAGTGCAACACCTATTAAAATGTCCAGTTTTAAAACGTTACTCTTCATGAAGTATGCATGGTCATCCATCCCAGCTGTCGGCTTTACTGCTCAGTCTGCCTCACAGTCTGAGGAGTCCAGAGAGAGGAAGATGTCCGCTTTGCACCGAAAAGAACCCTTGATTCCCTGGATGTGTTCACAGCTCTGCAGGTTTGGTGTAATATCTTTTATACAAACGGGCTATTTGGAAAGGAGAGAGACAAATGGGATTGTATAAGAGTGTGAAAATATCTCCCTTTTAATACTTTTAATCTACACAATTGAATCAGCTTAAGGTTGTTTAAAAAGGGTAATGTGCTCCTGTGTGAAATTTAAGTTATTGGTCAGTGTATGGACCCCATCAGGAGTCTTACTGAGAATTCCATTGAGAACACGAACTCAAAATGTAAAGGGGAAAAACGAAACCAAAACCCGTTACTTTGCTGTTTAAAAATTATTTGGAAAACGTGGTGGATTACAGAAAAGTCCAGTTATACAGTTATACAGAGGTGTATAATCCCCCTCTGATTTAAGACGTATAATTAATTTTTTAATATTGTACACTGATGTAAAAAATGTGAATCATAGTCCCTTTATTTTAATATTAACATTGTTTAGTCCTAACCCCCTATCCAGTTACCTGCACTATAAAATATCCCAGTGGTGCTGAAGGGACAGCGCCTTCCTCACTGAAGTGACCATCACGCATATAAAACTGCCTCTATGAACAACTTAATTGCCAGACGTTTAGTAATTTTCCACTATATTTTTACAACTTGCCACAGGTGTGCTATTTTTCGTGGAAAAGAAAATTGTATATATTTTTTTTAATTTGCGCTTTAACGCTCATGTACAATGCGCAAAGCAATGGCGCACAGATTAAAAACGACCACTGACCATCGTCTTCAAAATGGAACTGGACGCAGGTAATTCAGAAAACACGTCTTTGGTTGCAGATTCATCAATCTCTGAGTGGTACGGCTCCTCTCTTCTCACGTATGCTGATCTCCGGATACCGGACAGCAAACCGGACGCCCTGCCCACGGAGTAGTAGCTCGGACCGGCCACCTGCTTGTACCATGCCTCCGTCGGACTGCAAGCGACCAACACTGAGATCACTACGATGGGGAGCGCGAGTTTAGAAAGCATCTCCATGTCGAGCACTGACCCTTGGATCTGCGCACCTTTGCTCTATAGCAACTAGTCCTCCTGGAAGTTACTACCTACTGCTTGTATCCTCGTTTTCCGAGTCTACTTATAGGGACCCGTGATTATGCTGCCAGTTTTCGTCACAGAAACCTGCGCGATCATTGAGGTACTATAGGCCAGATTGTGCTTCTGAAGAGGTGTGTTTGATATGCGTGTTTGGAGCCTCACGTATTTGGACAGTGACAGTTCTGCAGGCTTTAATTCAAGGGATTTAAAAAAAATTATGGCAATTAACAGTTTAAGAATTGTAGTCATGTTTATCATTGTTCCTCCATTTACACAGGCTCCAAAATAACTGGGCAGTTGACCACGGTATGGCCTATTTCCCTTTAATTTAGTAAGTAAAATAAAAATTTATTTATATAGCACCAATCAAGACATAAATCACAAAGTGCTTCACAACAGTAAAAGTACAATTGGAGTAAAAAAAAATAATTTGTTTTTATTTATTTATTTTTAACCATTAATTAGTTGGATAGGTGTTTATGTGTCAGTATGATAGTCCAGTCTGTGGAAAAATTGTGTCAGCTGGGTTATGACCATAGAGAATGGTCCCATATTATAACTTTTTAATGTGGCCTATTTGTCACTCCTCATATGGAGTATTTTTGTATATAAACATGTCCTAGGCCATAGTCTGAGAACTTACCAACTCATCATCATCCAAACTGACCGCTGTGGTCTCTCTATTGAAGCCCCATGTCACAAGTCACCTATGTTGCAATAGGTCTGAAGTTAAATTATGTGTCTATTCATAGGAACTCTCAACAAACAAAACAGGTTTATAAAATAAGAGCAGAAACTACAGTATGTGAGTGGAAAAAAGAATCAAATTTTGGAATTCTTAGAAATAATGAATGAACTGACACGCTCAGTAAGATGAAAAAGGCTCAGAAGCAAATCCAAGATGACTAAAGTGAATAATGCAGATGAAGGGAAAGCACTTCACAATATAATCATGTCAGTAATAATTGAGGATTAAATGTATTTACAGAAATGTAAAAAAAAAAAAGTCCAGCCGAGTTTTGGAACATCATTCTTTAAATGGATAAAACCAAGCTAAACTTAAGAACAGGAAGCTCTCATGATTCAAAGTATACCACATCAGCGTGATGTCACCTAATTTGGGTCACTAGTGTTTAGTGATGATTTGAAAGAAGACAAATGCAAACGCAACACAACATCTGAACACAAATAAATAGATTGCTCTTAAATGGCTGAATCAGTCACCTAATCACAAACCAATAAAGGATGTGTGTCAGGCTTCAGTCACTGACTTAAAAGGATTATGAATCCAAATATTAAAAACAATCCTTATAATAATGTTAGCATGTCCAATTACTGGGCTTGTGAAAATGGAGGGTCTATGTAAAAAAATACCTCTAATACAATATTAATATTAATATAAGTAATTCTAATAAAGTTCTCATAAGTCCCTATCATCTTGAAACTTGTAACAGCAGAAAAAGATCGGTGTCCTGTAATTTGAACCTCTCAGTCCAAAGCTAATGCAATTGTGAGACTTTAATCTTACAGCAGTTGCATGACAGTGACAGTGGATATGGTGCCCCCAGTTCTAACTGGCACATTGTTGAACAAAAATGCTCAAAAACAAACTGAGTTCTGACTCTGGCTCTTATTCTGCTTTCACCACAGCAAGGACACGCCAGAGTGTCATGCACATGCACAGGACATATGTTTTCTCGGTAGTGGTTTTAAACATCAAATGGAAAGAGATGCACCGTGTATTGAAGCTGTGGTGTAGCTGACCTGATTTTAAGACCTGGTAATTTGAGTACTGCAGTTACATATTTCCAGTGAACGAAGCAGTGCTTACAGCATGTCGAGACCAAAAAAATAGTAAATAGTGGAAAAAAAAAGAAAAAGAGGAAATGCTAATTTTGAGAATAAAATAGCTAATACAGACGTTATCATCTTGTAAGCATTTTAAAATCAATTGCAGATTTGCTGATAGGTAGCGAGAAGAGTTTCAATATGTGTGAAGAACACAGAAACCTGACATGGACATTAATGCTACTGTTTCTGACAGGTAAATGCGACGCTTGTATCTTGTTTAATGTTGTACAAGAATGATAAAATCGTACAGGCTCTGAGTGAATCCATCTCTTTCAGGTGTTCTCTGCAATACGTGGAAAGTGGATCATCAGCAGCATCTTGTTTGTGCAGTAAAAGGCTCCCCGGTTGTCTTTCTTTGCTCATTTTACAATGCGGACAACCAAACGGTGAGGAAAGTCCTGTGGGGTCACACAAAACCTCATCTTTCTAAGGCTTGTTTAATTTCCAGCAGTTTTAAAATCATCTCCACGAGATTCCAGTTCATTGGAGACACACGTCGCAGTTGCTCTTTGAAAATACACCAGGTGGAGCAGAATGATGCAGGAAAATACTTCGTCAGATTTAACACCATGTCTACCAGACTCTACGAGCAAATTGCCCCGGTGTTGAAGGTTGTTGGTAAGTTTTTTTCTTTTGTTTTTCCAATGAAAAAAATTATGCATTTATAAGGTGCAGCTAACAGTTAAAATTAAAGCATCACTTTTCTCTTTCAGAGTTGACTATTTCTATATCAACACCTTCTGGAGAGGAAACAATAAGGGAAGGCGACTCTGTATATCTAACCTGCACAAACAGGTGTGACGGTGGTAAGATTTCATCTGTGTACACCTGGTTTAAGAATGGAGAACCCATACACGAAGGACCGGTGCTTTATTTAAGCAACATATCCCTCACAAACTCCGGGAACTACACTTGTTCTCTAAAAACATACGCGGGAACATCTTCAAGAGTCCTACATATTGATGTTCAGTGTGAGTACTAGACACAAGAGCTGATGACTGATGATGCAGGAGGAGCAATAAGTAATGAAAAGATCTCCGATATGGTGTTTCAGAGTGCCTTAAATTTTTGTAGCATTCTTTCTATTTCTTTATAGCATTAAGTAACTTAATAATGGCAATTTTATGAGAATTATTAGTGTGAAAGAGATCAGTGAATTATGTTATTTATAATTTTATACAGTCGTATATGTAGCTATAACGTGGAGCTTTTGAGTGCTGCTTAATTAACAAACTAGCTTTAATGTGCACACCAAATACATTAATTCTAATGCAATATTTATGTACTCTTAATTAAAACTTTAGATTTTTCCTATTATTAACTACACCACTATTGTTGCCTAAACTTAATAGAAATGAATTGGGATGCAAACACTGGTCTCTAGTGTAAGAGTTGTGTGCTTTATATGCTGCCATCAGTTCCATCCACCCACTGCTGACTCATGTGGAGCTGAGTAATGTGCAATTAGGTCCAGGTTTTTGCACAAAAGCTGTGTCATTGTCCAAAAACATATGGATACAACTGTAATAATAATTATCCCACATATTAAGTGACTGTGGCTCCGCAGTGTTGTGGTTAATGCATTCACCTTACATGTGTAAGATCAAGATCAAGACCCGGAGGAGACACAAAACCCAACCAACTTCAGGGGGTCACAAGCCAGTGTACGCCTTGTATTTGCATAAATGGGAGGGTTGCACCAGGAATGTGTGCCTACTGCAAAGATAAAACCCAAATATTCAACTTCATTTTCAGATGGCCCCAGGAACACCACAGTGCTTGTCACACCATCATTTGGGGCAGACCCTGGCAGCAGCTTTACCCTGATCTGCAGCAGTCATGCAAACCCCCCAGTGGAGAATTATACATGGTTCAAAATAGCTGACGGTGATACTATAAATGTTGGACATCAGCAAGTGTTCTCCCCTGCTGACAGGGAGCAGTATTTATGCAGTGTCACCAACAAACACGGAAGTCAAAACTCCTCTGTGGTCACTTTAAACATTAAAAGTAAGTAGGTTTAAATGGTTGGTATTATTTGATGCATAGTGACTGGTTTTATTGATGAATCATCTGTTTTATAACTGATTGATTGATTGATTGAGTGTACCACTGTTTGAGATCGATTTAAAACAATATCCATTAAAAGTTTACTTGGGTCTGGCCTTAGTGACTTAATAGAGCGTTCATTTGTTTTGCAGAGTATTGGACAACGTTTCCTAGATGCATAATACCTGTCATTGCAACGGTTGCTGTGGTTGTGATTGTGACCACTGTTGTTGCTGCAAGAAGGCAAGTGCGTGCTGGCAATTTGGCTTTCGCTAATTTTGACTTGATGTGGCCACAAATATTTCTAACTCGTCACATAATTCTGTTTATCGTTCAGACTTAACAAAAAGCGGATGAAGGCACCTGTGGAAGGTGGTGAAGAAGATGCACAGGTGCTGCTGTTGCTGCTGGCATTTTAAAGCTTAATCACTAAATATTAATTCATAATAGAAGTTCAGATGTAGACTTTAACACAAGAGATGAGGGTTGCTTATGACTGTGTGTTGTTTCTTTGTGGCTTTATCTAGAATACAACCTATATAAACTGGCTCTCAGTGCGTGACAGCAACCAATCACAAAAGCAGGATCAGAGTGGGGAAGAAACCGCTGGAATCGTCTATGCAGCCGTTTGCTTTCACAACAAAAGAAAGCCAAACATGTGAGATATTTCAACAACACTGGAAAAAAAAATGTTTTTTTGAATTGGAGGAACATACTGATGGACTTTATCACCTTCAGGGGGCAGCAGATGGACACTCAAAGTAAAGACATTATTTACAGCACTGTAGCACCCAAGGCTGGAGAGAGCAGGCCACACCCCAGTGGGCCAGAAAACCACAGCAGGTCTGGCTAGGGCCGTAACACAGGTAAGGCTCAGTAAGACATTTCTCTCAATAATAATAATAATAATTATCATCATTATAATAATAGACATTGGGGCAACTCAGGATGAAGTGCACATTAGGACACCCAGAATAACAATGGGTGCCATTATTATTGTGGGTGTCAGTAATGAACCAGGCCAGCAGTGTTTTTATTCTGTGTCCAACAGACTGAACTTTCATCTAATATAATGTTGCACACTATGATTTCTTTATCATTATTTAGACCAATTTTTGTAACTTTGAATGGCCCGCAGACCCAACAGGAGGGAGCTGACCTAATATATGCCTCCCCTAAAAAAAAAAAAAAGATTCTTAGTTAATATATTTCAGTCTTTATGTTTGATGCTCAGTGTTCTACATGGTGGTGTACTAGTTAGCACTGTTGCATGAATCCCCCACATGGCCGGGACCTTTCTGTGTGGAGTTTGCATGTTCTCCCCGTGTTTGTGTGGGTCCCACAGTCCAAAGACATGCACTTTGTGGGGTTACTGAAGGTTAATTGGTGATTCTAAATTGCCCATAGGTGTGAATGTGAATGCAAATGCTTGTCTATCTCTCTGTGTTAGGCCTGCGACAGACTGGTGACCTCTCCAGGATGGACCCTGCCTCTCACCCTATGGCAGCTGGGATAAGCTCCATGAGGTCCCTGTGACCCTGAAAAGGATCAGCAGAAGAAAACTGATGGATGGATTTTTGTGTTTGTTAAATTTTGCATTCTAGTTTCCATTTCTTTATTGTTTTATTTTTTATTTTAATATATTATTTTAATATATTGTCAGTTCTAATATCAATGAGACTTTGGTGTCTCATTTATGTTTGTGTGATGAGATCTTTGGTTGTTGTACTATGTTTTGTGTGGACCTTACCTTGTCTTGTTTCCATGTTTATATTTTGGTGCCTCTGTGTTCTCTTGTTAAGTGTCTTTTTGTAACTGATTCAAAATAAAGAGACAACAGTGACACAATCTCAGATGTCCTTGTCTAAACCTCAAACACTCAGTCATAGACATTCTCTGCACTTCAGTTTATCTTTGTCACTGTGGAGATGATCAGTCATTACATACATCCATCTTCTCAGAGGAAGAAGCTGGACGGACATAATGACCTGCTTACCCAGGGTCATGGTTGGGCTGGAACTTATCCCAGCTCATAGGGTGAGAGGCAGGGTACACCCTGGACGGGTCACCGGAATCATCAATTAACCTGATGTGAGGGAGCGAGCTGTTAATCAGTGGCAGTTGATAAAATGTCTGGGTAAATGCAAAGGATACAAGAGAATGAATCATTATTTCTCAGTAACGTTATAATGTTATGACTGGCTTTACCACAGTGCCTCTGAAACGGCTGCAAATGGTTGGTTTCATATGCTCACTTTTAAACATAACCTACATATTTACTGGGTCTGTGGTTTGCATGACTACATGTCATGATAACCCTTACCTTATAGAAAGCAGTGCATGGTAGAGGAAGAAGAGAAAGAGCACAGTGACTGTTTCTTTGTTCTTTTGTGGCAGCTGAGTGATTAGAACGTTTCTGCTTGCACAACTGAAGAGAGCTCCAACATGTGCACTAAATACAACAACTTAAAATGGACACTAATGCTACTCTTTGGGGGTAAGTACAACATTTGTATCTTATTTTAAGCAAACTTTTAAATGTTAAAAATTAGAAAATTAAAATGAATGCTTCTGCTCCAGGTGTTCTTTGCAGTGATTGGAACGTAAACAATCAACGCGCTCTTACGTGTGCGGTGAAAGGACCATCTGTTGTCATACTTTGTTCATTTTCCTATCCTGACAAAGAGAATGTACAAAGCGTGGAGGGAATATTTTTGATGGTCCTTTCATTTATGACAGTGACTCAAATCACAGCGCTTCAAGATTTCACTATATTGGCAACAAACAGGATAACTGTTCCCCACAAATACTAAAAGCAGACACAAGAACTTCAGAAGTCCTACATGTTCATGTTGAATGTGAGTACCCTACAGATATTAGCACTTTTAAGAATAGAAATATTTAAAACTGTATGCTCAACATAGAAAAAACAATGATATGACGATTTCAAGGTCTCTTTCTCTGTTTCAGACAGTGCAAAAAAAAGCATGTCACTTTCTTGTGAGGTAAGCATGCAGGTGACACTCTCATTACTGCAGAAAGCTTGCTCCGGTTCTGTTGTTTTCTGATTTTGTTCGTGATTGTGAGTGCATGCTACACAAATCAGATGTCAGTTCATCTGAGCAGGTTAGTTGAAGCAACCCATATATGGATTCTCTGTTATCCTGGGCCTCAGATAAGAGAACAGAAGTTGTTTTGTGTGATTGTTGGTGAAAGCGCCAAGCAGCTGCAAAGAGTATAAACATCATACAAACCCAAAAATACAAGAGAAATGTTTATTTAGTCTCTCGTGTGTTATTTATGATTGTATCCAGAATACAGATTACATCAACTATCCTGTGTTTGAGGGAAATCATTGTGAGGAGGAAGTCACGTATACAACTATTAATTTCAACGCAAAGAGAAAGGCAGACATATGAGACATTCCTGCAGCTACTATATATTTTTCAAAGCATAATTTATGCTGCATTATTCACTCATCCCTTGCAACATCAGCAGGGTGGCACCGATAGACTCTACTAATGATGATCAGTGTACATGCACTGTTCACAGCACCGTGTGGAGGTAAAGTTCAACAGATGCAGATTTCATAAATAACAGTTTGGTGAAGACAGATATATAATTTTTCGTGGGTTTTTTAAAAATTGTTTATTTTCTTTTTCAGGAACCAGCCACTAAACAGTTGATGTAATGGGCTTCAAGGACATCCAGCATCACTTTCCTGTGTGATGCACACACACACACACACACACACACATAATGCTTTGAATGCTTTATTTTGGAGATCTGTTTGTTGTATTATCAAGTTTTATTTTATAGTTTCTGTAAGCTGTCTGACTCATGCATTATTCTGACAATAAACAGAATCTCAGCATCTTGAATGTCATTTTTAAAGCCCTGAAGACACATAATTACAGAAATGACTATAGAAATCAATACATTAAGAGGTGCACAACCGATTATTGGAATGCATGTAGTCATGCCTCTTATTTGTACTAATTCTGTGATGCAAAGCTTGACATCAAAACCCTGTAGTTTTTTTTTTTGGTTATAGAATACATTATTTGATATGCATAATTGCTGCTATAGGCTAACACTGAAAATCTGCAAACCCTTCTCACTATACTCCCTTTAACTGTTCCTTATTTTGTTTGAGACACATGACCACGAGGCTTAGGTCTTACTGACACGTTCTCACATGATGTCCTTTGCCCATGAGTGCGCAAAGAAAGCTGACAGCAAAAATGATCAAGAATATCTTAACAGCTCATTGAAAATAACACTAATACGCATTGTTTCCACAAGTTTTGAAGTCACTGATGAGCATGTTCTGCATTTCGACACGCTGAAAACCAATTTCATTCTTCCCTTTACACGTCCTGAGATTCAGCCCAATATGCAAACAGGTTCAGCCGACTTGTAGAAATTTAAATGAACTGCATGTTTTTGGAGGGCATAACAAGACTTAAATACTTTTGTGACATTTTTCAGAATGTTTCATTTTGATGTTTGATATTTGGTTCCTTGCCCGTAAGTGGTAAAAGTGGTATACAAGTTCCTTTACCTTTAAATCTGACGGTCCATGCCTGGGACTGCACAGTCTGTGTGGTAATAGACCTGCACAAAATAAAACTGAAATGCTAAAGTGCAGCTATTTTGTTGGAACGCCAATTTTGGGTGTTTCAGCGAGTTAGCTGAGGTGACATTTTTCTTCTTTTTTTTTTCTTCCTTGATGAGCAGCCACATATGAAATCTTTGGTGCCGTGTGAAACATTGTTACACATAATTGGGTTGTTCTGCCCTCTGCTGAAAATGTGAGAGCATAGCACGCGCTTTGGAATGAGATTTGAGTCTAATGCGGCTCAAAGACATTCAAAATGCATCTGTCTCATCAGTAAGTGAGTGGGTGTCATATGAGAGCTATAGAGAGGCACAGCTCATAACAGGATTAAAGGTCATCCCGCAGGCATCACAGGATGTGCAGTATAACAATAAACATATGCAGGTTGAGCATGTTGGCCTTTATTGAGATTTTACTGGATCATTTACTGTGGATCAGTTTCATTTCTCACTGCATATTCTTTTCTTTTCAGCTCATAAATGTTACAAACTGATCAGTTCTTTATTACTTTAAAGGACCTTTTTCACCCAACCTGCAGGAGCCCACGTGTAGACTTCAAATGTCAGCGAAACAAACCTGCTGTGCTGAGGGCCACTTATTCTGCTGTATGAAAGGATCTGGTCCAGTGCTTCTACTTTGCTGTGAAAAAAGCAAGCCTTTCAAACCTGCCACAGTGTAGAGTTACTCTAGATTTCACTGAAACATTATGAAGTTTAGTAACAAAGATAAATGCTTTGTTTTTTCCCCAGTGACGTCTTTCTTAATGGTACCAAACTCTTATATGTTATGTGCAGGAGTCTGTAACTGCAGAGTGCTGATCTGCTGCTGCTGCTGGTTACAGATCAAGTCTGCTGAGCAGCTTGTCCTTGCTCAAAGTCAAAGGGAAAGTAAAATGACAAACAAATGCTTTCCTCTGTGGGTGTGGACTTCATTGTTTCAACATCACATGGTAAATGACTGCACTGAGTAAATTACATTTAAATGGATTTCTGTAAGATTATAGTGTAATGTAATGCTAAAAAATTGCTTTATTTGTTGTGAATTTCAGTTTCAAAAAGTAGGCTGTAATTTTAATTGCAGCAAACAAATGAGCAAATAAGCTGGGAAACTTTTCTGAAACCAGACATGGAAGAATACTCATTTATTTTATTTTATTTTTATTGTTTGTGACAGCTTGCTTACAAGTACCAGTCAAAGGTTTGGACACAGCTTCTCATTCAATGTTTTTTTTTTCCCTTCATTGTAAATGAACACAAAAGTCATCCAGACTATAAAGGAACACACAAGGAATCATGCAGTAAACTTTAAAGTGTTCCAGAAACCAAAATATGTTTTAGATTTTAGATTCTTCAAAGTCGGCACCTTTTGCTTTGATGACAGCTTTGCACACTCATTCTCTCGGTCAGCTTCATGAGGTAATCTCCTGAAATGGTTTTCCAACAGTCTTGAAGGAGTTCCCAGAGTTGCTGAGCACTTGTTGGCTTCTTTGCCTTCACTCTGCGGTCCAACTCATCCCAAACCGTCTCAACTGGGTTTAGATCAGGTGACCGTGGAGGCCAGGTCATCTGACACAACACTCCATCACCCTCTTTCTTGCTCTTATCTGTGGTGCTGCTAACTTGCGGTTTCTGAGGCTGGTAACTCTGATGAACTTATCCTGAGCAACAGAGGGAAATCTTGGTGTTCCTTTCCTGGGCTGGTCCTGATGAGAGCCAGTTTCATCATAATGTTTGATGGTCTTTGCGACTGCACTTGCAGATTCTTTTCTAACTTCTGACATTTTTTGGATTGACTGACCTTTGTTTCTTATAGTAATGATGGACTGTGGTTTTTCTTTACTTAGTTGAGTAGTTCTTCCCATCATATGGATACTCAAGTTGGGCTATTCACTGTAAACAAACTCTACCTCTTCACAACACAACTGATGGTCTCAAACACATTAAGAGGGCAAGAAATTCAAGAAATTAACTCTTGACAGGCACAGCTGTTAACACTGATTATCTCTTCATCATGGCACCTGTTAGTGGGTGGGATATATTAGGAACCAAGTGAACATTTTGTCTTCAAAGTTGATGTGTTAGAAGCAGGAAAAAATGGGCAAGTGTGAGGATTTGAGTGAGTCTGACAAGGACAAAACTGCGACGGCTAGACGACTGGGTCAGATCGCCTCCAAAACTGCAGCTCAGGTGTTCCTGGTCTGCAGTGGTCAGTATCTATCAAAAGTGAAGGACAATCCACTGAACCATCCAAGGCATAGTCTCAGTGGCAGGGGAACAATATGAGGACAGCCCCACCACCAAGGCTGGAGATGAAGAAATACTGGAAGGGCATATGGGAGAAGGATGCAACACACAACACCAATGCTCAGTGGCTAGTGGACCTAAGAGCAGAGAAACTTGTATTTGGTGAATGACCAGTCAGTAATGCATTGATGTTTCCTTTCATAGATCCACAGATTCTACCATAACATACTTTGTCATAAACTTTATTTGTGCTACAAGAAATAAAAAAAATTAGTTTCACTTTATAATACATACATAATGCATTCATGCAAGAAGTTGTTTGACTCAAAACCTTTTTATTCCCACAGGACTACACTTAATAGGTGTTGTTGTGCTGTTTTCTTACAATGTCTTAAGGCATTGTAAACTGCACAGATTTTTATCTTCTGTGTTAAGCACATGAAGTTTATATGTAAACTTAAATAAAAAAATAAAATTTCCATTGCCAATGCTTTTGTTTTCAGTACCTATGAATGAAAACTAGCTTTGTCATACACACCCTCTGCCGAAAACCGATAAATTTATGATTATGAAAGTAAACTTAGTAGCTGACGCCCATTTCTGACAAAACGAAACTTCAGAAGACACGGAAATGAGAGGATATCAGGTCTTGGACGTGTTTTCGCCGGCTGCGTCGCAGGACCAACGGAGATGATTTGCAGGCTTTCCGTTTTTGCAGGACAGAAGAGAAGGTAGGGACGCAGCTCAGCTGGAGTGTTTCTTTTTGCTTATTTGCTATGGTCACCCGGTGGTCAGCGTGTGTGTCATAACATCACGTCAGACTTTCCGCTGTGACAGAGTAGGAATAAACTAACGCTAAAACTGAAACAGCTATCAGACCTCGCTGTCATGGGCCACGTCTCAGTAAGTATGGCTGCAACTGGGTTACGGGGTGATGCGCTTTGGATGTCGCGCGTCCTTTCTGATAATGTGTCGGTTTATTCTGGAGCGTGAATCAGGACCAAGTGGTCAAGCTAATATTAGCTGCGCAGCTCATTAGGCTGGCTGCAATGTGGAAGCTAGTTAGCACAGTCGCTACTACATTTTAACAGTGGCACACTGCGTAGTGTGGCGCAGAGCTTTCGCTGCTGGTCCGAAACGTGTCGTGAATCTGCAGTACTATGTCAGTGGCTGAGTGGCTATTTAGTTTGCTTTCTCAGTTTTATTGTTGTCAAACTCAATGGAACACAGGAAGTGACCTAAAATGTGTTTATTTAGGGAGAAAACGTGATTGGTCAAACTACGAAGCCAAAGATCTTTACACTACAAGATGAGTCACTCCATAGTTGAAAAAGTTGCCCCACTTTTGCCTGGAAAACTAATTTCTTGCAAATCTGATTTGCAGTTTTTTTTTTCCAGTAACACGAGGATATGACTTAAATACATGCATTATATCTATTTTATGATGGTGAGGCTTTGTCTCCGAGTTTATAAAGAAATACAATAATCCTTTTTACTTAAGGAAACTATCACAAATCCCAACTTTGCACAGAATTAAATGCTTTGTGTCCTTTCCCCCACCTGACCTTCATGCTTTTCACTTCCTTTTTATTACATAAATGACATTCATTACATTTCTGCAGAACTCCTAATTATTGGTACCAGCCCCCCCCCCCCCCAAAAAAAAACAAACAAAAACAAATTCAGTATTGGTCTGGCACACTAAAATGGTTTGCTAAACTGCCCACTATGAACTACTTACATCTTACAATTGATTCACATGTATTTAGGTCAGATTCCTTAAAACATAATCTCAGTGGGTTGAAACGCTCAAAGCAATTTTTGGATTAAAGTGTAACCAGAAGTCCACATGTGTTTGACAAAGAGAGAGCAGGTCAGCAGCGCCTGATTACCCGAAGAATTATCTGGAAATGAAAGTGAGGTAGCCAATGCTGGATTGAATGTTAATGAATCTTGTTACAATTTTCAATTATGAATCTCAACATTAGCCATTCTCACATTTGCTCTCTAAATCAAAGAAGTATGGCATCATTTAAACTCATGGTTGATGATTTCATGTTATTTTGGGTCAAGAATTACTCAGTTGTTAACATAATATTGCTTTAAAAATTTCCAGCTTGTATGCAAGTAATGTATCTTTTTAGAGTATGAGGAAAAGGGGGCGGGGTCATGCTCATTGTTTACTGCTCTGTGAAATGTGCTGGATCTATTTTTAACTATTTATGGCATATGTACAATTTTTTTGTTCCTCATTTGAACTACTTTTGGTCAGTATGAAGATTTTTTTAAGTCCTCAGAATAATGTGGTGTTTTTTAAGGAAGTGGTATTCCAGTGTGCTGTGAGAGCTCTCAGTTTTTGGCTCTTTGGTTAAAGTCAGTTTATTATTGGATGCTGGTTCGAGGGGCCATGACACGCCTGCCAGTTTCTTGGGTATAACTGTTCAAAGTTCAGAGCAGATAACTTTGTGACTGCGTGGTTGTTGCGTAGCTCAACAGTTTCATGTGACACCAGCAGCCTAAATAGAAAGTGAAAGAAGTTCTTGAGATGTCTGAACATTAAATTAAAATTGTTTCTTTGCAGTGAACACTGAAGTCTGAAGATGAAGTGCTCAAAATGTAACCATAACATTACAGAGAAAACAGCCAAATTCTGCAGTAATTGTGGCCAACGGCTGAATGCTCAACTTGCAAACATGCAGGGTAAGTAGATAAGGTCAGAAATGTGGTTTCATCCTATAAAGCTGTTCGCAAGAGTCTACGGAAAGTGACAATGTTGCTGTGCCTGTTAATTCAACAGAACATATGATTTACACTGTACTATATTTGATCACCACTGTGCATTTAAAGTCTGTTTCCCATTCCTGTTTATTTTACTCAAGAAACATTTATTGTGACATGTGGTGCTCTTGGATGAACTGGAAACAATTATTTGTGCGTTTGTTTCATCCATTATTACTGTAATGCCCCGTTTCTTGGCTTTCGGAACCAAAACCAGTAAACGGGGCTTTGGTTCCAAAGCACCAAAACTTTGGAACAGTCTCCCACTACAGCTGTATTTGGCTGACACAAGGTATACATAACACCTAAAAAAAAGGCATAAAATAAAGCTGCCTTTACTCTGTACTCTGGGAATGCTTTCTTACATTAGTAGTGCTGGATCTCCTGGATGAGCTAAACTTGATTTGTGTGTGTGTGTGTCTATGTGTATGTGTGTGTGTGTGTCCATAAAACTTTAAAGGGGTATGAAGAAAAGCGAGCATATCAGCATTCTCAGAACTAGGATTGTCCCTGTGCTTTGTTGTAACATTTCCTGCTGCAGAAAACTGACGTTCTGATTGTGTACAAAATTAATGTTAATATTTAATTAATGTTAATATTTATCATTAATAATAATTCATTGTCCAACCCAACAGCCCCAGGTCAGTAGCTCACTTTTACACATGTATATTTTTACTGGCATATGGGAAACAAAAACTTTTAGTTTTATATTTCAACAGATCAAAGAATTATGGCATCATTTTAACTCACAGTTTAAATGAATCTAAAGCTGCAAAATAATGTTTCTAAAGCCTTTAAATAAATATGGCCTTATATACCTCACACCTGCTTGTTGATCAGGTGGTTTGGTGAAGGACTCTTACCAGCAATGGTGATTACAGGAACAAGTTCTGCTGTTTTGGGTGCTAGAAAAATGTTTTCTTTCACTCTGCCTGAGCGCACCATCTCATGACTCTGTCTCTTTGCCCTTCCCTGTGTGTGTGTGTGTGTGTGTGTGTGTGTGTGTGTAGACAGACTCTCCAACTCCAGGTTAAAGTGAACATGAAACAATACACGTCTAAAGGCTAATTTACACCAGGGAGAGTATAAAAGTGACCCCCGACTGATTTTTAGGTTTAGTTTTCTTATTTTCCACTGAGTTATTGGTTCTGTCACTAGTTAGCTAACATAAAGTAAGATTGTTTAAATCCAGCTTTGCAGGCAGGGTTAAATCTAAGACAGTTTTTAGAGCAGGGCCCCGTGGTGTAAATTAGCCTTTATACATGTAGTGCTTCATGTCTACTTGTAAACTGTGACAGCATCATCTTCACTGCTGCTGCTGCTGTTGTGTTATTATTCATTTTATTCAGGTGTAAGATTACCTATCATAACAACATGGTGACCTACTGGTGACAGGCAAAATGCTAATTTGAGCGTTGTGACTTAATGAACAGAGTCAAAACAAAGGTTGCCTTCATGGGCCCACACTGAAAACGTACAGTCGCCGTCTTTTAGTAGTTTAAGAGACTGAAGTCAAAATATTCTTTGTAATCTTCATTGCAGAGTCCTTGACTGACAGTGTGATGTGCCAGAATGAAAAACAAAACTTCTGCTGATTTTTTTTATCTTTATTTTTATTAACCCCTCATCTTTAACCCACATGCAGGAGATCAGCCAAGATCTTTGGTAGCAGATGGGGAAAGTCCAACTGAGAAATCAGATTCACAGGAAAGCACCCCAGCTGTGGACAGCAAAGAATCCAGTAAATCTCCCAAACGGCCAATTGATGAGGCCATCAACAACAACCCAAAGAAAAAGGTGAGCATGGCACTATCTTGCCAGGCCTATTGGTTTTCAGCCTGGGGGCAGCATATTTTTTACAGTAGGTGAACAGCTTTGCTTACTTTTGGTCTACAGTGGGTTTATGGACTAATGCATCCTAATAAAATCCTACAGAAAGCCTACCTTCAATAACATTATATTGGGAAGTTTTTGTGGAAATTTAGAGATATTGCAAACACGGCTTCATTCATAATTTTGCAAAACTCAGCAGATACGAACTTTAGCTTTTCTACAAGGCAGGAGTCTTTTAACAGGTCTGCTGTGACTTCCAGGTCATCATCTGAGTAGGTCGGTCTGGTATGAAGTTAATTACCAGATGTTTAAGAAAAAAACACCTATGATAATTATAATGCCTTCATGTATCACATCATTTGGTATGGCTTTAAATGTGTTTTTAAATGTTTATGAATCTAAAATATATACTTGTGTTCTAATTTAGGGCTTCATATTGGCAGTAGTTCATAAAACCGACTCGTCTTCTCTTCTTTTGTCTACGCAGAAAAAAAAGAGAAAGAAGAACAAAAAGAAGAAAGATGGCAGTGTGCCATCAGACCAAAATCCGTCACATATTTCTCTGGGAAACAACCAGGAGAAAGGTACAGAGGAAGGAAGAGACTCTTCTGACAGTGAAAGCTCAGACAATGCAATGGACACAACACCAGATTCACTCCAAGAAAGGCTCTCGTCAGTAGAAAGCCAGCCTAGTTCCTTAACAGCTAACAGTGTTGTCGCCACTGCTGAAGATGCACAAGTCAATCAGAGTGAAGAGTCTGGTGCTACAGAACAGGCAAATACAGAGGAGCAGTCTGAGGTGGCAACAAGTAGCCTGAAGGAGATGGAGAGCAATGCACATAAATCTTCTGACAATCAGCCACCCCAGACAGCAACAGTTGACACTCCAGCTCAGTGTCCTGCCTCAGAGGGCAAGAAGAGTACAACTTCTCAACCAGCTTCACGTAAAGGGACTGAGACCACTACTGCTAAAGATCCAAATGAAAAAACTCCAAAGAACAAGAAAGATGCAGACAATGCTAAACAATCTAAACAGGACCAGAATGCTAATGTGGAGACAAATGCAAAGCAGTCAAAGGAAAACAAACAGAAGGAGAAAAATCAGCAGGAGCAGAAACCAAAACAGGCCATACCAACTGAACAACAAAAGGTTTTTGGCCCTCGTATAGAAAAGGTAATGCTGGCTAATAGAATATATATGAAAATAATTGCTACTGACAACATAGTAAGCCCACAGTTCATTCGAGATAGACCTCAGTCCCATAACCTTGAGATGTATTTATCAAACATATTTAATGCTACAGGCCGATAACGCGGGCTCCAGTGTGGACCCAGTGGAGCACATGGAGACTCAGCAGTCTGGGAGTGGGCAGGACTCGACTCCAGCACAGACTTCAGATGATACCAAAGGACATAAAGATGGCGGCGAAGATGGCAAAAATTCAAAAACTCAAACAGCCCCGCCCCCCAAAAGGTGATAAAATCCTCTCAGATAATTTATATTTTGCCTTTAACTAATCTTTGCCAATTTTTAATCCAATAAATAAATTTTTCTTTGTAGACTAACAAGGAACATGACCATTGCTGCACGTGACAGACTCACAATTTACTTCCACGCGGTTCTCTCGAAGGATTTCAAATTTGATCCAGAAGAAGATCGTATCTTCATCAGGGCTGGGTCATGCATTGGAAATTGGAAGGACAACGCAACTGAACTGTTTGTGACCAGGTATTTATTCTTGAGTTAACAGTCAGTGAGATTCAGACTATTTGATTACTCTAAGAAAAGGTTAAGTCATACATTCAAAATTTCTTAAACTTGCAGAAAAAGAAAGAGAAATGATCAAATGCATATATTTAGCGGGCAGAGGCGAGTCAGAGCTTCTTAGTGCCCAACGGTAGAAAGACACTCTGGCGAAGACCAAAGGTTTAACCTGGACCTTTAATGTAGAGCTAATCGCTGCATAACAGGAATCAGGTGTACAGGACCGCCCAGCTCCAACCTCAGGCTCCGCCTCAAAGAGGTGGAAAAACACCACAGCACCTGCCCCCTGGAAAATGAGAAGGAGAGAGACAGCACCACAGCAGCCAAACAGCATCCTGACACTTAGTTGTTGTGTAGCTGTGGCTCATCAGTGTATATTTGCTTACTATTCCACCTTGGATTTTGACATGCTAACTCTAAAGCATCTATGATCCTAAACCTTCTGATGTATTCCTGGACAAGCAGGACTTTTATTATATCCTGTCTGACTGACTTGAATTTCTTTTTCATGCAGGGATCTTGGAGAGCATGGGTTTCTTGTTGAAGGCAGCCTGACAACTAGAAAAAAAGAAGCTGAGGCTCAGTCAATACCATACAAATATGTTGTCTACAAGAATAAAAAACAGGAGTATGAGTATGAATACATATACAAATTTTATTCTACACACCAAACTACCAACAGATGTTTGTTTGTGAAACCCAAACTCATCAACGACGACGGTAAGTATAACTTTCATTCCGTAAAGCTGTAATTGTACTTGCTCTGCTAATGTGCTGGTGGTATTACCTTATTTTGTTGTGTTTGCATTAGAGTAAATTTGTGTTGTATCCTTTTTTTTAATAAGGGGACTGGCACCAATATGATGACATCATCTGTGCTCAGCCCTCAAAAGGCATGCTCAAACGTATTAAGGATGCATTATGGTCTGATCAAAGAAAGAATCTGATTCAAGGCAGAGAAATTGCAGGAAACATAATGCTGGAGACCATATTTGATCTTCTGAGGAGCTGGACTGCTACCAATTTGAGAAGTTTTCTGATCCAGCTGAATCAGTTCATTCAGGTTTATGGGGAACCTTTCGTGTATGAAGACAAAGTAGAGAAATGGAGCTCCCTAAACTATGGGAAAGAAGATGTAAGTTCACAATCTTTGTGTGCAAAACCAGACACCTTAAGGTATAGTTGACTCAGCTTGCCTCTCTATATTGCCACTGCTAAACTTTCTTAGGTGAAAAGGATGGTTAAAGGATTCATGCTGGCATACGTGATCCCTCAACTGCTGAAAGATGGAGATCGTAAGAGTCTCTACATTCAGGACCCCTTGAGAGCTGCTGTGGTCACACTTCACATATGGAATCAGCATCAAGTCAGATACGAGAATTCTGAGCTCCATCAGCTCTGCGCTGCACTGTGTTTACCTAAACTAGAGAAGGATAATTTCCTCCAATACTGGGCAGAGTTTTCTCAAGAAGTGTCTATTCTCAGGTAGTTACCTAATCTTTTCAGTAATCCTGGTATCATATGCTCATGGCCGACTGCCTTAAAAGTAATAACTTTACAGAACACATTTGCCCTAATAATAAGTTTTCTGTTTAAATGTTCAAATAATTCTTCTTCTAGTTTGCCGGACAACTTGGTGCATCTGATAAACACTGTGAAAAGACTGGGGATGCCACGATGGATTATGGTACTACCACTTCTCCATCTCCTTAAAGGCACCACAAAGCCTTTTGAAGCACCAGCATCTGGAAACTCGAAGTACACGCTATCTTGGGCAGGTTTGCAAGGCCTTGATGTTGTCCCCTCATACATGAGCAGTCAAGACAAGAGGTAAGACTCCCCATTCCTCTGCCAACAAATACAGTCACTTTCACAGACATCTGCCAGTGTATTTTAACAAAATTTTTATGAATGTACGTTTTTTTATTGCTTTTTCTCAGAGCACTGATAAATGTGATGAAAAGCCGCAGTCACTTAATGGAGGTGGATGCACTTTCACTTCGATCCTGCTTGTACCTGATGTCACTTGGTGAACTGACCGAGTGTAGCATTGAACTTAAAGCTGAGCTTTTGGACACGCTTCATATTTTTACTATTAAGGCTCCTCAGGATATCACTGGCAGCAACATGCAGGTAAATAAAAATAAAAAGATATTTCCATAATTCTATTCTATAGACTGTGTTAAGGTAATCCATTCATGGACCATACAAGTTGCCATGTGCTTTTTTTCAATGGAGCAATAATTTCAAATTATAAATAGCTGCATCTTACGTATTTATGGTTTTCTGTTTTTAGGCAGTATCTGACATTCTTTCACACATCCAAGAGAATCTCATTGAGGAAAAATACAGGTAATTTACAGCTTTTATTGAATAACAAACAGGAAGTCAGTAGATACTACAGTCGTGCTATTTGGTTGAAATTGTTATTGAATAAACTGCATTTTACAGCAATTTATATTTTATGTATTGTGCAAGTTCTATAATGTAAATATGTGCAAACCCCACAGATGAAAATGGTCTATATATTTTCAGTGGCAGTTTCTCTTATTTATAGGTTATATTAAAAAGACTAATGCTGTTAATGTCAGGTGTTTTTTTTAAATTTATTTACACATGTTGAATTATTTACACATTGATCCTTTGTTTTCATTTGTCATAGTTATTTTACAGTGGCTTATAGGAAAGAGTGCCTTGCAACTGCAGTGAAGCTGTTAGAGAAGATCTGCAGTGGGGTCAAACCAGCATCGTATACCCAGAACTATCCTGACATTCCTGTGGCGTGCATGAATCTGGTTGCATCAGTTTCAAACTTTGTTCAGTGTAACAAGCAGCAGGTATGTAAAGTGAGTACAGCTTGTAAATCAGGGTGTTCGCTTGTGTTGTTATACTAATAATTCTTATTTAGGAGACCCAAGAAGAAAATGAAGAGCAACGATATGTGAAAGGCGTGGTGATCACTCAGGCGATGAAGATAATGAGAGGATGGATCACTCGGTCATTTAAACAGAGTCTGCTTAACAAGAGTTTGTTCAACTTAAACCAAGTGAAGGCAACAGAGGAGATGGAAGTGAGCAATTTTGCATCTATCTATCTATCTATCTATCTATCTATCTATCTATCTATCTATCTATCTATCTATCTATCTATCTAT
>JAVDPK010002573.1:196829-238941 GCA_034780415.1 Cichlasoma orientale
CTATCTATCTATCTATCTATCTATCTATCTATCTATCTATCTATCTATCTAAAATAAAACATAAAATATGCAGACCGATGATCACAATCCCCCACTTATTAAGAATGCTGGGAAAAATAAGGCTGTAATTGGTTGCATTTTACAGATGTGGAACAATATCATCTCCATCCACTTTAAAGAGGAGTTTTGCACAAAAGAGTGGAGACAGACATTCACTATGGATTTTGAGGGGAAGTACAAGCGGGTAAGTGGAACGTGTTTTGGAGATTTCCCTTTGGTTTTTTTTTTTGGTTAAAGTAAAACAGATTTATGTGACTGTGTTTTTAGGAACCTGCCTTGGATCAAATTGAATACTACTGCACCAGTATGGAGGACCTTAGTGGTTCCCATCCACATGTTGCAGCCAGTATCGAAAGGTGTGCTCTTGAGGCTGTTACAGCTCTGTGCCAGGTATGAAGACTTTTACTTGCATTAGTGTTCAGTAATATTTTGCATGTTTAAGAACAATCCCAATGTAAAGCCATAATTAAAAACAATTTTTTTAAATGTTGAAATAGAAGTGTGAGGTTCTTAGGTTAGTTAGTTAGTTAGGTTCACCGTGTCAAAACATATTTCACTGTGTTTTTAATTTGTTTCCCACATTACGTGCAGAACAAGAATGAGGGTAAACTCTTTGAGAGGTTCAAGATAAACTGGAAATTTGGGAAACTCATTTCTGCCATTATCCAAAAATCCTGGCCAAGGGATCATCAAGGAAAATGTCACCAAGATGAAGAAGTTGTACTTCAGCACCTCCTGTCCTGGACAGCTGCCAAAGACATTTTCCAGCTACATGGTATCTCCTAAGAAAAATACAGGCCCATTAAAATTGCAAAACAAAACACAGACTTAATGCCATGATATTTTAATGTATGAAAGCACAGTAGGAATTTAATGATTTAATTATTGAAATAATTGCTGTGGTTTAAGATAAAAAAACTGACATGTAAACTATCACTGCAGGAGCAGATGAAAAGCTGATTGAGAAACTCACTCAAGATGCCAAGGATAGAATTGCAATAGGCATATCCTCATTTATAGCCATGAAAAATCAACTGGTTCACGGAAACATTAAGATCCAATTGCTCAAGATCATTTTGGAAAGACGGGGCGCCTTCTTAGAACTGTTGAAGATCGGTAAGAACAGTACATTTGGCATCAAAGATGTCTTGAGAGTTATATTCAAAATTTGATAGTGTACACTGTCCTAGTAGTAATCATAATATTGATATGTTTGTGTTTTTGCCTTGTTATTAACAGACTGCCTCTCTGAGAATGGACAATACAAGGATAATGACAAAATGAAGAGGCTGTTGCAGTGCAGAGATGATGAAGTGAAAGCCGTGTACCATGAAAAGGAGCTTGTAGATGTCCTCTTAACTAAGAGCCACCAACTTGAGGAACACATGACAGGTATGTTGACTCACTCAGTGCATTTATTCAGTTTGATTTGGACCACAATGTTGCAACAAATTAATAACATGCATATTAACTTTCATAATAGTTGATGTTCGTGAACTGGAAGAGAAACAACAAGTCAACATTATGGCCACGCCCTTGGACCGTTTCATGGAGGTTCATCAGTTCGACCAGATGCCCTCCCCAGTGACTGGTGTTGTCACCTACTTCAATCTGGATGAACAAATTCGAGACATGGCAGAGCAATTATACACCTTCAGAGACAGTATTGTCTTCAAAATGTGTTGGGACAAACGAGCCAAAAACTTCGCCATTGAAGAAATGGAAGCGAATCCTCAGGAGCATGGGGTTGTGAACATTATGGCAACACTAGAAATGATACATGATGACATTTTCATAGATTGCAATTCTGATTACAAAGACATCTACATTCGCCTGAAGGATGGCACTATAAGGCTTGAAGAGGTTAACCAGCTTTTTAGAGCTTTCAAGGGCAAGTATGAAGATCTTGCAAAAGACCTGGACATCATGTGCGAAATTAATAAATCAAGAGACAAACAGTGGATCCACAGCAGGGTTCAACAGATTGAACAGTATCATGAGCTGCATCTAGCTGTGGCATCAGCTGAAATAATCATGAAGGTCAAAGAGACACTTGGTCTTCAAGGTGACTTCAGAGTTCTGGAGACACTCACAGAAGTTGTAAGTGGCTTTGTGTATAAAAATTCATCAGTCTAAAAAACTCTTCATGAGCATTCAGTTATTGTAATTAAAGTACATTTTCATTTGTGACTTCCCGTGAAGACTGCCTCTGCTCATACTTACTTGGTTAGAAGCTGACTGGAGTTTTTACTGTTTTTTTTTCCTCTCAGAATCATGCAAGCTTTCAGAAAGAGCAGCTCAATCGGATCGACAATGACTTGATGCAGGCAAAGATGGTTCTGGTGGACATCACAGAGTCTCGCAGACTGTGTCTGCAGGAACTGGGACTAAGAGGACACTTTGTGAAATGGGTGAAGGATGCCCTTGAAGGTAAGTGTAGTTATTATTTAGTCACTTTATCTATGCATGCATTTTGTTGTAACCACATTGTGGGCACAATCTAGAATATATTGCGCACATATCCACTGAAAAATACGGATGCTGGCATGGTACCACAAAATTGGAGCTACTGACATCAGTAACTACTGTATGGGAGGGTCTATGGCAAGAAATTTATTAATGAATTGCAAATGTGTTCACTATTATTTTTTTCTCATGGAAATTACTCAATCTTACACTTTGTAATGCTGTGTAATGCTACATAATGCATGGTTTGAAACCTATTGAAATGTAGGCTGGTTCTCTAAAGCCACCAAGGCAAATCTGGCTGCGCAACATCAAGGTTACCAGCATTGTGTTGCAGGAACCAGATATGCAAGTTAGACAACCATGTACACTCACACTTACATCTGTGCCAATTTAAAATCACCAGTCAACCTGCCATGCATATCTATGGAATGTGGGAGGAAGCTGGAACACCCAGAGGAAATCCATACAGTTACTGGCAGAGCATACAAACTCAACATAGAAAATCCGCAGCTGACCATCGATTTCAAATCCAAAACAGTTCTGCTATGAAACAATATTGCTAATCACTAACCACCCTATTTTTGTTTATCCAAATTTATTTTGTAGATATCAATGAGTTAAAAGTGTTTGTTGACCTGGCTTCCATCTCTGCGGGAGAGAATGACATGGATGTGGATCGAGTCGCTTGCTTCCACGATGCAGTTCTTGGCTACTCTTCAGTGCTTTATGACCTCAAACCAGATTCTGCTTTTAGCAACTTCAGAGAAGTGCTCAAGAAGCTCTGGAGGGCTTTGGAGAATGATAGCAACCTACCCAAAAAACTAGTAAGAGGATGCCTCTGAACACCTTTAGCAAAAATATAATCAGGATTTCCATAAAATAATCACATTTCAGGCTTTGATCTGATTGTTAGTATCATGCAGGGGGGTTATGGGGGTTAACAGTCACCTTATGAAACAGAAATTGGAACACAGCATAATTAATAAGAGTATCTTCTCTTATAGCGGGACAGCGCACGTCATTTGGAGTGGTTGAAGACTGTGAAGGACAGTCATGGGTCCGTGGAGCTGTCATCTCTCTCCTTAGCATCAACCATCAATAACAAGGGTATCTACCTGATCAGTGCACAAAATGTAAAAAAGGTAAATGAAGCAATTAAACTTGATTGCATCCCTAGATCAATACAGATATTATCTCTGAGACAAAGAATCTACAAAATTATGCATGAGAATGTATTTGTTTTTTGTTCTAGTTGAGCCTTGACACTGCCCTGAAGCTGCAGATTCCAGAGGAGCATGATGAGGGTCCGCAGATGCGCTGCTACTCCCTTGAGGACCTGAGGGAGCTGCAGAACAAACTCATGCTCATGTCTGGAAAAGGGGATCAAGGGCAGTGTGAAGTTGATTACTTTGCAGAGGTATATTGAAAATTGTTTGTTATTCTTTGATTCTAAAAGGAATTCAGATCCTTTCACATTTGACTTTTTTTTTGTATATTTTATTTTAAATTGCTAAAACGATCTCAAGACTGTATATGCTGAATGCTTTTGTAAAATGAATTGCTGTTTACTTGGCAATATGCAATAAATGTATGCAACTATATGCAGTTTAAATGATCACAGACTTGTTTGCTTATTGTTTGACAATGAAATTGAACACAATTTAATTAGAGTTTATTCAGCATAACTTTGTGTGCTTCCTGAACATATAAAGTTTGTTTCTGTTTTTCAGATTTTTTCAAGTGTTCAAAGACTAGCTGAGGCATTCATTGCTCTTTACACTGCTGGGAATCCCCTATTCAGGCACTGGGAAGTGCAAATAAACTGCTGTTTAAAAAGTCAGGCACCCAGTATTTTGATGGATTTCAACTTGGACAGTGTTCTCAGTGTCATTGTGGAAGGCAGCATAGAAGAGCAGCTTCCTGAACTTTGCAGGAAAATGGAGAAATGTCTTGACTACTGGATGGATTTTGTAGACAAACAGAGATCCCAGCATTACTATCTTAACTACTACACAGCTGAACAGATTGTCTATCTTTGCAGCAAGCTGACTTTGCAAAATGTGACCAATGTAGAGGACCAGGTTCTCATGATGCTCTCTTTCATCAAGCCAAACTGCACTTCCTCAGATTTGAGGGAAGTTTGGCACGCCCTTCAGTACGAAATCCTCAAAAAACCACAAGAGCAAAATGAGGACATTGAGTTTCAGACCTTTGTTGTGGTGCCAGGCGAGGGAGAAGACCCAGACTTCACCGGTGAATTGGATCCTCTGGCAAGTCTTGTGGAACATGCAAAGGGTTTACCAAAATTTGATCAGATATGGAATGCTTATATGAAAGACATGAGGAATTTTCTCCCCAGCATTCTTGATATAAAAAATCTTGGAAGACTGTTGGATATACTGGCCAACAAACACAATGAGAGTCAAGAAGAAGACATTTCTGATGATGACACTGGGAATTTCATACACAGACAGCTACCCAGAGGCCTGGCCACTGGAAACCCAAACCTCATTGTTTGCCCACATGATGACGTGTTGACATCTTGCATCTCCATTTACATGAACAGTGAAAATGAGATACTTCCCACCTATGATGAAGTCCTCCTTTGCAACTCCACAACACCATACGAACAGGTGGAGCTATTCCTCAGACGCTGTCTCAGCACAGGCTACAGAGGACAGAAGATATACTGTTTAATGTATGGGGATCTCCTCCCTTACGATGTGAGCTCTAAAGCTGAGAACTTTTTTCAGCGAATTAAAATGCAGAGTAGGAAGGATTACAGACTTGTTATCATTTGCAGCTCAGAAAGAGAACATGCCTACCTTCCGTCAGCCTTCAGCCAGTACAGATTGCACATGGTTCCAAAGGAGCTTTTGGCAAGAATCCAGAGTTACCTCCAAAAACACTATGCTGTCCCAGCAGATCAGTGCAGCGCTGCAGCTGTATTTAAAGACCAACTCTGTGTCGGTGTCATCTCAGCCAAAAGGGCTGGTGTTGGTATGTGTACAAGCATTTTCAAATATTACTGAATGGATAAAATTTTGTTTTTCAGAATTTGCACCTTAAATTTGACCTTTGTGATTGCAGGAAAATCACTTTACATCAGGAGGCTGTATGAAAAACTGAAGCGCTCAACGAAAAAATCATCAGTGATGAAATGCATTCGCCTGATTGAACCTAATGTTGATGAGAATGTCATCCTTCAATCACTGTTGGATGCCCCTAGAAGGAAAGAACTGACGGTGTTCCATTTTGACGTCACATCTTCGGTAATGGTCAATCAGTGAATTGTTTAATGTAATATAACCTTTTCAATCGGACGTGTTTTCACAGTGTACATAAAATGTTAAATGATTGTGTTTGTTTTTGAAAAGGTGCAGAAAGGCCTTCATGAATTCCTGTTCAAGTTGCTGATTTTGCGCTATTTGATGGACTCAGAGGGAAAGATGTGGAAGTGCAATAACAAGCAGCTGTACCTTGTAGAGATTTTGGAGCCCACTGTGAAGTCAGGCAGGAATGTTCCACGGCAGGTAAAAGTTTTTATAACCACAAACACTAATCATTTGTTACCTGACTTTTAATTTTTATTTACCTGGGGATGTATTTTGCATGCTTTTTTGTTTGTTTGTATAGATTCAAGCAGTAAAAAGCACATTCATAGATGTGTTCCCAAACATTTTCTGCCGGCCACCCAAAGAGGTACTAATGCTAGAGATGAGGAAGCAAGAAGATCCCACCATTGTGAGCAATGATGACCCACTGATGGATGATGAAGAATTCAGGAGTGAAGCTTTTCAGAGACCATACCAGTATCTCACACGGTTTCATAACCACAGTGATTTAGATGTGTTCACTTATCAGGGTGTTGAGGGGACACATGTCGAATGCCTTCAGATGCTTCTCATGTTTTGCGGCGTTACGGATCCGTCCTGGGCAGAACTAAGAAATTTTACATGGTTCCTTAATCTTCAGCTGAAAGACTGTGAGACTTCTGTTTTCTGTGATGCCACTTTCACTGGGGACACACTGAGTGGATTTAAAACCTTTGTGGTAGACTTCATGATTCTGATGGCAAAGGACTTTGCAACTCCGTCACTCAGCATTTCTGACCAGAGTCCCGGCAGGCTGCAAGTCGATCTGACTGGTTATAGAGATGAAGACTTGGCTCCTTTTCTTATCAGAAAAAGATGGGAAACAGAACCACATCCATACATATTCTTCAATGATGACCATGTGTCCATGACCTTTATCGGTTTCCATCTTCAGCTCAATGAGCAGAATTTTGTCGATGCCATTGACCCAGCCTCTGGAAGGGTGATTAAAAAAAATGTCATGACGAGGGCATTGTATGAAGGCCTAAACCTGCAAAGAGTCCCTTTCAACATCGACTTTGATCGCCTTCCTAGAGGAGAAAAAATTGAGCGAATCTGTAATGTTCTTGGTATCCAGTGGCCTCTTGACCCAGATGAAACATATGAGCTCACAACTGACAACATATTGAAGATGCTTGCAATCCACATGCGGTTCAGGTGCGGCATCCCTGTCATTATCATGGGAGAAACAGGGTGTGGTAAGACGAGGCTCATCAAATTCCTTTGTGAACTGCGGAGGAGTGGAGTGGCCACTGAGAACATGAAACTTGTCAAGGTGCATGGAGGGACAACTTCCGAGATGATCTACACCAAAGTGAGAGAAGCGGAAGACATTGCTTCCATCAACAAACTAGATTATGGATTTGACTCCGTTCTGTTTTTTGATGAGGCCAACACTACCGAGGCCATCAGCAGTATTAAGGAGGTCCTCTGTGATAAGACGGTGAAGGGGGAAACTTTGACACCCAGCAGTGGATTGCAGATTATTGCTGCATGCAACCCTTACCGAAAGCACACGGATGAGATGATTCAAAGGTTGGAATCTGCAGGACTCGGGTATCGAGTTCGAGCTGAAGAGACGGACGAAAAGATTGGCTCTATTCCTCTCCGACAGTTGGTGTATAGAGTTCAAGCATTGCCACCAAGCATGATTCCTCTGGTGTGGGACTTTGGACAGTTAAATGATCACACAGAGAAAATATACATCCAGCAGATTGTACAAAGAGTGGCTGAAAACAAAGCGATTGATGAATGTTATCTCAAGTGGATCACTGATGCCCTTTCAACTTCACAAAAGTACATGCGGGCCAGAAAGGATGAATGCAGCTTCGTCAGCCTGAGAGATGTTGAACGTTGCATGCAAGCTTTTGTTTGGTTCTATGAAAACCACGAAATGTTTTTTGCAGAGCTTGAACAATTTGAGAGTAATAAAAATGCTGAGAAGGATGAAAGACGTCAAAGATTCCCTGAGAGTCGAGACCCTGTTCTCTGGTCTCTAGTCATGGCCATTGGAGTGTGCTACCATGCGTGTTTAGAAGATAAGGATAAATACAGGCAGAGAATCAGTAAAAGCCTGCCAGCATTATATAGCCCATTAAAGGTAATGCAGGAAATCTCACTCATGCAAGATTTACTTTTGAGTGGTGTGCCAATGGGGGATACAATTGCAAGAAACAGTGCCCTGAAAGAGAATGTCTTCATGATGGTTCTCTGCATTGAACTGAGAATCCCTCTCTTCCTGGTGGGCAAACCAGGAAGTTCAAAATCTCTGTCTAAAACTCTGGTGGCAGATGCAATGCAGGGACAAGCTGCTCATTCTGACCTGTACAAAAAGCTCAAACAGATCCATTTGGTGTCCTTCCAGTGTAGCCCTCACTCAACACCAGAAGGCATCATTAATACATTCAAGCAATGTGGACGCTTTCAGGAAGGAAAAAACCTGAATGAGTACATTTCAGTTGTGGTTCTCGATGAGATCGGGCTTGCAGAGGACTCTCCAAAGATGCCCCTGAAAACTCTTCATCCATTGCTGGAGGAGGGATGCATTGATGATGAGCCACTACCACACAAAAAGGTTGGATTTATTGGCATCTCCAACTGGGCGCTGGACCCTGCAAAGATGAACAGAGGCATTTTTGTGTCCCGTGGTGACCCTGATGATTGGGAACTCATTGAAAGCGCTAAAGGCATCTGCTCCTCTGACGAAGTGGTTTTGGAGAAGGTCAGGGATTTCTTCCAACCTTTTGCAAGAGCCTACTTGGAAATCTGCCCCAAACAAGGGAAAGGTTTTTTTGGCCTACGTGACTACTACAGCTTGATAAAGATGATCTTTGCAGTGGCTAAGGCTTCTCAGCGGAAGCCCACACCAGAAGAAACTGTCAAAGCAGTGCTGAGAAATTTCAGTGGCAAGGTTGATGTAGAGCCAGTCACTGTTTTCATGAAGAGACTGCAGATTTCACCAAACCTGGAGAACATCAGTGCCATTGAGTTTGTGAGAGAAAACATTCATGCAGTTGGACAAGAAGAAGAATGTCGCTACCTCCTGGTGCTAACTAAAAACTATGCAGCCCTGCAGATTCTGCAGCAATCCTTTTTTTCAGAAAGTGGTCAACCAGAAATAATCTTTGGTTCCAGCTTCCCAAAAGACCAAGAATATACCCAAATCTGTCGCAACATCAACAGAGTAAAGATATGCATGGAAACGGGTCAAACGGTCGTGCTCTTAAACTTGCAGAACCTCTATGAAAGTCTCTATGATGCCCTCAACCAATACTATGTCTGCTTGGGAGGGCAGAAATATGTGGACCTTGGACTGGGAACCCATCGTGTAAAATGCAGGGTGCACAAAGACTTCCGGCTAATAGTCATTGAGGAAAGAGAAGTGGTCTACAAACAGTTCCCAATACCTCTCATTAACAGGCTGGAGAAACACTACCTGGACATCCAGACTGTCCTGAAAACTGAGCAGAAGAGGATGGTGGAGGAACTGGAGAAATGGGTTCGGCATTTTGTAACTCACAACAGTCAACATGCAGCAGCGGCTCAGACATACAAGTACCAACCCCCAGACGTGTTCATTGGCTACCACTCAGATACGTGCGCTTCTGTAGTTCTTCAAGTAATAGAGAACCAGAAGGACAGTTTGGAAATCTCAGATTCTGAGAGGAGAATGCTTGACGAGGCTAAACTCATACTGCTCAAATGTGCTACACCAGACTCAGTGGTGCGGCTGGATTGTACAGGCCTTCCAAAAATGGAGAGTGACTATCTGGCCAAGGTCTACTTTGAAGAGCAGAATAACAGCTGTTTGGCCGACTACATACTTGCTCATACAAGGCAGGAAGTCCATTGCTGCTCCTTCTTCACAGAGGTAACTAAAGCTGTCATGCCAGTTTCATATATAATATATATTCAGTTGTAAGTGATTGCATGGTCTAATTGTAATTTTAAACTAAAGGTGACAACATTCTCCCGACTTTTGACTGCTTTTGACTTGGAACCACTGGCGAGAATGTTGCATAGTGTTGAGCTTCTCTCACTCCAGCAGTTTGACACAGAGCACTCCTTCTTGAAGAAGATCAGGTTTGTTTAGCTACTAGGGAATGTATCATTTTACACCGATTATGGTCAATTTACCCAAATCATATTCATTCACAAAGTAACTTACCAAGTAAACTGCCATGTAAGTAAAGTTGTGGAAACAAATATTATACTTGTAAGCACTGTTATATTTATTAGTACAGTAGACTTGCTGTGGTATCTAGTAACATAAACATACAATTAACTAATGAGACAGAGCTCGCTGTTACTGAATTTACCACTTATTGCTGTTGTTTTAAAGCTAAAACATTTTGGCATTGTATGTTTAGAATAGGTTTATAAGTAAATATTGCATGAGTGTGACTGACTGTGATCTTGAAATGTGTTCACAGTGTAAAGATCATATCCTTGCTTTCTTGTAGGAACTTCCTCACAGCTGAAAATAAAAGCAGCAGCACAGGGCTCTGCAACAAGATCCTCATCATCCAGAGTGATTTTGATGAAGCCAGTCACAGCACTAACCTCATTGCGTCTGCAAAGTAGGTCCAACGCTTCCTCTTGGTGGGGTTTTACCTGCTTTGGGGTTTCACCATATTAACTGTTGTTGTTTATTTCCAGGTATTCATCGATTAATGAAATCAATAAGATAACCCAGGAGAACACAGGTAGCAAGGTGTTTGTGTACTTCATCACCAGACTGCCAAGAATGGAAGGAGGCACCTCTTACATTGGCTTTCATGGAGGTAAGACTGGCACAACTTGAATTATATTTTTTATCATGTTTAAAGAATGGACAATAATCTGAGACATGTTAATATTTACAGGCCCCTGGAGATCAGTTCATATTGATGACCTCAGGCGTTCAAAAGACATTGTTTCAGACATCAAAACTTTGCAAAACATGACAATCAGTGAAATGTTTGAAACAAAGACGCAAAAGGCTGAAGGTTAGTTAGTGATAAATCAGTTATAGAAAGTTATGCTACTTTCTATATATATTTTCTTCACTTTACAGTATTTTGTATTAAATTGCAAAACATCTTTTCAAGCCATGGAGATCGATGACATGTACACTGAGAATGAACAGGAGGAAACTGAGCAGGAGGATCAGGTAAGTCTAGACATGTTTGCATGGTCTGCACATTGTTGTATTACAACAGTGACGTTATTTTATTCAGGATTACTCTTGACAACTAGATTTTAATCAGTGTGTTGTTCTGCAGGGCCAGCAAAGCATTGTGGACACCACAGCGCTGCTGAGGAGCTGTGTGCAGAGTGCAGTAGGCATGCTGAGGGACCAGGTGGAAAGTGGCCTTCGCAGTACTCAGAGAGTTGAGATCCTTCTGACACTCCTGAGTGACAATGATGAAATAACAGGTACCAACAAACAACTCTTTTTTTTTTCAGTAGTTTTTTGTTACAGCAGTTGCAGTGCTCATTATTCTATCTGACTTTGTTAGGTGAATTTCTGCAAACGGTGAAGAGGCATCTTCACTCATTGTTGGTGAATCACGATGGCAATACCTTCTCATCCATCAAGAGCAACTGGGTCCTTAAGGAGGCCTCAAACATTGACGCTTTGCAAGAGGGAGGCACCTTTAGGTGAGTGCTTCAGTCTTCCGTGAAATACAATAAAAAATGTATTTTTACCCATTAATATTCCTATTTATTTGACAACCACTGTTAACTTCTCCATTCACAACAGGCACACCTTATGGAAACGTGTTCAAGCTGTGGTTGTCCCCCTCTTGGCGCATCTAGTTTCACTCATAGACCGCGACCAAAACATGGACCTCCTGCTTGACACCAACTGTGGTGAATCTGTTAAGAGGCTGTGGTTGGATATCTTTGGCAATGAAAAGCTGCTGGAAATCTCACACCTAACGCTAGACCACATGTAAGGGTTGCTAATAATGCACATTTTATTAAAGAAACCATTTTCTTGTAGCTAAAAAAGTTTGATGTGCTGTTCACGTTTCATTTTTGAACTGCTTACAGCTCTGAGACAAGAACAATGCTTGTACAGAACTACATTGCGCAAGATAAGAACATGAGCTGCAGCATGCCCTTCAGCTGGAGGATTAAGGACTACCTGGAGGAACTCTGGGTTCATACACTTCAAAATGAAGGTAGTGGCTTGTTATTGCCACAATAATTTATATAGGGATGTTGTGCTTTTTTTTGTTTTTACATAAAATTTGTATGTCTGCCAGGGCACACTGCAAAAGAGTTTGTTGAGTTCTTTTGGAAGACACCCCTTGGGCGCTACATAGCGAAAGCAGATCCAGAGATGCAGGCAGAGTTTTTCCACCGCTACCTTCAGGATTTCATCTCTATGACAATGAATGTCACTTCTAATGAAGAGCTTCAGGTATTTATTTATTTTTTTTACATTTGATGCTAGTCAGATGCTGTGTGGCAGTACATACTAATGCGCATTATTTACTCTTGTAGCTCCTGTGTGGTGCCTTGAATTGCTGTGTCAGTGAACTGCGATTGCAGCTCAATGACACTGAAACAGTGACATCTCTTCCATGGATCCACGCTGCATATCATGAGTTCAAAAACCGGCTACAGAACCTCTCCAGAGTGATGTCCATTGCACCTCAGCTGATCCAGAACCTCCTGATTCATCCTAATGCAAAAGATGGGGTTGAACTGGTAAGCGTCAATTATTATTTTTATTTTTTAAATTTATTTTGCAGTTTTAGTGGCCTTTAATGTATAATGGTCATGTTCCCCTGTCTCGAAGGTACTCGATGTGTATGCTGGTTTTGCATGTGTGGAGTACCTGGAGCCCACAGACTTGAAAACAGATGCCCAAAGACAAGCGTGGCTCAGGCAGGTGAAAAAAATCCAGGTTCCTATTGAGTTAATCTGCTCAGAGGACAGTGTGAGACGTTATGGAGAGAGAAGCAAGATGATCGTCAGGAGAGTGCAGTAAGTCAAGCTTAAGTAAAAATATTCAAACAATCCAGAGAAGAGGTTTTTAGATTGTGTTTAGATAACTGTTTGAGCTGCATTGAAATGAAAGGTTATTTGCTGTGTGTCTTTGCTTTTAGAGCTGGATGGAATCGGATATTTTCTCTGTCTCTGTTTGTGGAACACATGCTGCTGGGCATAGAGGAACTGGAGAGAAAACTGGCTCCTTTAGTTTTGGAGAACACTGTGCGGCTTGGCCGGGTATGTCTGGGTTGTTTGTATTAACAAACCTTTTTCACACTACACATCACCATAAAACTCTCTTCACAATGGCCTCAATCATTTCTCCATATATATTAAAATGCATTACCATTCTCTCCCTTCAAGATACTGGAAAAAACCTCAGACCTCAAAACTCAGGAGCCGTTTGAGGCCGTAATTCATCTGCTCAAAACCTGCAAAGATGGAGCCATCGAACGCATCTTCAGGTAAACATTAATCTTTATACAGTATCAGTCAAAAGTTTGGACACACGTTCTAATTCAGTGGTTTTTCATTATTTAAAAATTGTCTGCATTGTAAATTAATGCTAAAGTCATCCAAACTATGACGAAATGCATATGGAATTGTTTAGTAAACAAAAAAGTTTTAAACAAACCAATTCAATTCAGTTCAATTTTATTTATATAGTGCCAAATTACAACAAACAGTCGCAAAACCCTACAATAATTACAGAGAAAACCCAACAGTCAAAATGACTCCCTATGAGCAAGCATTAGGCAACAGTGGGAACGAAAAACTCCCTTTTAACAGGAAGAAACCTCCAGCAGAACCAGGCTCTGGGAGGGGCAGTTATCTGCCATGACTGGTTGGGGCTGAGGGGAGAGGCAGGACAAAAGACACTGCTGTGGAAGAGAGCCAGATCATAAAGACAAAGCCTAATCATAAAAATAGAGAGGGTGTCTGTCTCCCGAATCCAAATATTGAAGAAATATGCTCTCTGTTTCTAGTCCATGTCAGTACTCTAGCTGCAGCATTTTGGATGAGCTGAAGGATTTTCAGGGAGCTTTTAGAACAGCCTGATAATATTGAATTACAATAGTCCAGCCTAGAAGTAATAAATGCATGAATTAGCTTTTCAGTATCACAATGAGACAGAATGTTTCTAATTTTGAAAATATTGCGCAAATGCAGAAAAGCAGTCCTACATATTTCTTTGATATGTGCATTGAAGAACATATTCGGGTCAAAAACAACTCTAAGATTTCTCACAGTGTTACTGGAGGCCAAGGTAATGCCATCCAGAGTAAGTATCTGGTTCGACTCCACTTTGCTAAGATTTGTGGGCCGAGCACAAGAACTTCAGTTTAATCTGAATTTAGAAGCAGGAAATTAAGTCATCCAGGCCTTTATGTCTTTAAGACATTCCTGCAGTTTAACTAATTGGTGTGTGTCATCTGGCACAGCTGTTAAATGAAAGCCATTCCAGGTGACTACCTTATAAAGCTGACAGAGAATGCCAAGATGTGCAAAGCTGTCATCAAAGCAAAAGGTGCCTGCTTTGAAGACTCTAAAATCTAAAACATATTTAGGTTTGTTTAGCACTTTTAAGTTTACTGCATGATTCCTTATGTGTTCCTTTATAGTCTGAACGACTTCAGTATTAATTTACAATGTAGGGAAAAAATAAATAAAAACATTGAGTAAGAAAGCGTGTTCAAACTTTTGACTGGTACTGTATCTGTTGCTGCTTAACAGAATCTCTCTTAATATACTACTTCTGGAAATATTGAGCATTGTATTTGGTTCCCTTAAGATAATTAAAGAAGGTGTGAAAGAAATTCATTTAAAGTTAAATACCACAAATGTGCATACCTTTTCTTTGCTGGGAGCTCATAATGGCCATGATGAGATTAAAACATTTTAAAGAAATGTTTTAACTTAAATTCTTTCAAACTAGTTTATACTAGTTAATACTGACCTGTTTTAGGAAGGTGATGGAAGGGTCTTAGAATATAGAAAGAAGCACTGCAGGAAGAGGACTGTCAATTTTTGTTTATATTTTGTGCCCTTTTTTTGGATTGTAGCTTTAATTTGTAATATTTCACTGCTGAATTGCAGGAACTCTGTAATCCCCAGTTGAACCATGGCTCTTCAATTCCATCTTTTTTTTTTTTTTTTATCCAGGTTTGGTCTTACACTGTGCCCAGTGTGTATGGGAGACCCCCAGGATCCTCTCTGCCTGCCATGTGGTCACATTTACTGCGTAGCCTGTATCAAAAAGTGGTTGGGTCCAGGACAGATGTATTGTCCCTTCTGCATGAATCCAGTTGATGAAGACTTTCCCATGGTTCCTTCAGATGATATAAGGTTGGTAACTATATGTGGATAAGATCAAAGACTCCTGCAAAATGAGCCAAGATATGATTCAATTCCTTCCACACAACACAAAATCTTTTGATCTGCCTTTTGCTGCTGTTTTTATGTTGCAGCTTGATACCTTGTCTCTGTTTTGTGATATGCTTTAAGACATCTGTGTAACTGCTGTAATTCTTGTTTTGTGTAGGAGTCTCATCAAGCAGCATGCCCAGTTCAGGAACAAGTGCAATGCTTTCTTCATAGACCTGGTGTCTACTGTGTGTTTCAAGGACAACTCTCCACCCTGCTCAGCTGTCATTCTTCATTTGCTGTCATTTCTCATGGTGGAGGCCAACGCTGTTCCAATTCTCAGAGGTGCTCTATTACCATCTTCCCACCCTGCTTAAATGTCTATGTGCACACATCCATGTGTGATTGTACAAGAATATGTTTTGTTAGTTCTAAATATTCATATATTATTATTTTTTTTTTTCCCCAGCTAATCGTCAGATTTTGACAAAGACACTCTCTCCGTTTGACGACTCTGTGGATAAAAATCCAGTGGTGCGCTCAGTAGTGCTCAAACTGCTTCTGAAGTATAGGTAAGGTGCTTTTTTTTTCTCCCCCTTCGGTCATCGCATTAGGCCTGTTTATGTCTGTGCGGTGCAGTTTCTCATTTTTGTTTAACTTCCACTGTTTTTGAAGCTTTGATGAAGTTAAAGGCTACCTGCAGCAGCATCTGACAGCAGTTGAGCGGAGCAACATCTTGGATGAGATGGACAAAACTGAACTCTACACTTTGTACATTAACTGCTTTGAGGTATGTGCTAATGCAAAAGCTGTATTTGGATTTCAGTGTTTTACATGCAGTTTTTTACATTTTTTTTTTTTTAAAAATTCACTTTTCATTTTTCTAGGATTCCATGTTTGAGAGGATGCAGTTCAGGTCCACTGCAGATCAGCAGGCATGTCTGCAGGATGAATGTGCCTTCCTCACCGATTTCCTGCGGTCACGTGATCAGTTTTCTGAAATAGTTAGCGTAGAGTATCTGCAGCAGGTGGCCAGAGTGCGGATGGACCTGGATATGGCAGTGAGCATGTTTGTGGAACAACTGAGAGCCCCAGGTGTGTAATTCAAATGCAATACACATTCTTTGTCATGCTTCTGCTGTGTGCCAGAAATATGTTCCTTTTATTAAAAGGTCATTCATTTTATTTTGTCTCATACCAGGCTCCAAGGAAGTTGGCCAAAGTGGAACCACAGCTTTCCTCAAGAGTGTGGTGGACTTGTGTAGGCAGAGTAGAAACGACTGGTATCGTGTGTATTTGATCCGTAAGATCTGCAGTCAGTATGGAGTCGAGTTTGTCAAGAAACTCCTCAAAGGGGATCAAATGACTTGGATCTTTCCTCAGGAGGTTCTGCAAAAGGTTCAGTTATAATCAGTTTAACTTTCACTGTTTGTTGCCAAATAAAGGCAAACTTGATGCTAAATGCCATGTTAGCAGTAACTAATAATTCATTTTCTTTTCACCTTTCCCAGGATGAAGAAGCCACACCGATAGACCAGTATCTTGTGTGTGGGGAAGGTTACAAGACCATCAGAGATGCTGTTGCAAAGGTAGTTATGGAAGCCAAAGCTGATGGACTGGACGAGGCTTGGGAGGTAATGTTACATTACTTTCTTGATGGAAATTCAGGATCAGGAATCTGAATTTGTATGCCTAACGATGTTGGTCTTTCACTTTTTCTTTATAGCGGTGCAAATGCCTTCCACAGTGGAAAACAGTTTATTTTCTCTTGGCGCTGTACAGAGAAGTCACGACGCTCTACAGAGAAACCAATGCTAACTTCCATCCCAAGCCTGAGGTAAGCTCTCTAATCAAGATGGGCTAAATCAAATATCATCATCTTACTTTATTTCATGTTATATTTTTCATTTTTGTCTCCATTCAGTGTTTGTATATTTGTGTGTATTTTTTTTTTTTTGGACCAATAGCAAATAAAGGCCCTGGTGGGTTACATCCAGACATCAAAATTCCTCACCAGCCCACAGGTGAAGGGCTTTGCCGAGTCTCTGGTGACCAACCGGATCGGACCGTTGGCTCTTCACCGCGGGGTCTCTGGTGCACAGTGTGTGTCGGTGGACTTAACTGTTCACTTAGCTGCTGTCTTGCTCTGTGGGAACCAGGGGATCTTGGCTCCACTCCAGCAGCTCGCAATGACGCCTGCAAACATGCAGGTATGTATAATAGGTGTTGTGATAGAAACCTGGGTCTGTTTTTTTTAAATAAGTGTAATGCATTTATCTGTTGATACAGGCAGCTTTCTTGCCCACCATGCCAGAGGACATGTTAGCTGTGGCTCAACAAGCTCTGGGTCAATTGCAGTGGTACCGTAAGTATTACATGAAGAAAACTCTAATACGATGATATGAGATGACATGCCAAACAACTTCTTTGTATTTTTTTTAATACTTTTAACACAGATTGTCCAAATGGTCACCCCTGTACCATCGGTGAGGTATGTTATGTTCATTTGGTTTCATAATACACTTTTAAAGAGTCTTTTTTTGTTTGTACTTGCATTCTTCTCATATTTAACTTAGTTTTCTTTTTTCCTGTTTCTTCTCCTCTAGTGCGGCCAGCCCATGCAAACAAGTCATTGTTTAGACTGCGGCGCTGTGATTGGAGGAAATAACCACATGCCCGTGGCAGGATTTCGTGCTGTTCAACCGCAGTAAGTAGCCTAAAAAAATGAAGAGAAAAGAGTAAAATAGCAAAATAAAAAATATTTCTAAGTATTTGTTCATTGTCTGCTGACAGGGGTGACCGCACTCAAACCGGCCATGTCCTTGGTGACCCCAGACGTAGAGACAATCCAGACATGCTGGACACCAAGAGCATTTCCCCCGTTCCCTTCACCGTTATTCGCATGCTCACTCACATGGCCATGCTGCTTGGTGCTTGCAACCAGCCACAGGTAGCGTGAACAGAACTGTGCTTCAATATTTTAATGATATAAAGCCTGTGATAATCTGTTTGCAATAAGAAAAGTCAGCTCATGGGCACTCATTTACTTTTTCTTTGTTTTGTTTCTAGCCTATTTCTGCCATTATCAAACCTCCGGTTCGAGATTTGGGGGAATTTCTACTTGCTCACCTGAGAAAGGACATGAAACACCTCATCAGAAGCCTGGGTAAGGGGACAGACGACACAATCAGCACTGTCCACCTGGTCATCAACAGCCTCCTGGAGCCACAACAGCAGCAACGGTGTAAGTAAAAGCTTACAAATAGACTAATGTTGCAGTGCTATACAAATATCACATAACAAAGAAGTCCTGTGTGGATAATAGCAGGAACATAATGGTACCAAAACTCAAATGATCTGAATCTTATTTTGTTGTCTCCACTGTAACCTGGAAGAAAAGTACACAAGAGAAGTGAGAAAGGGTGCCCTCTAGAGGGCATAAATTTGAGCTTTTAAGGTATATGATGTAACTTTAATTTGTTAATTTGTTCAAGTCAAAATATGGGATTTCTGGGTCAGGGTTATCCATTGGGATCTCTAGCTTTGTAAATAGACGTAGAATATTCAATATTTTACACTTCTAAAAAACATTTTAAATGATCTTGATGTTCCTTTCAGGGCCTGTTCCGTATGACAATCTTCTCTCCACCAAAGAAGCAAGAAATGGCTGGGAAATTGAAATGAGCACTGCCATCATCACCCCACAGCTGAAGGTACTAAAACTTTTACTCTGCCCCCCCCCCCAGAAGGAAACACATTCAGGAAGTAATTCTGCCTCTTATGTTTAAACAAGATCTATGCATAACACTTCCACCCCACCCCCCCATTTCTGTAACCTTCCACAGCACTTGGATAGACAGCTAAAGGAAGTGAACGCATTCATCCGGGCTGACTCTCGCATCTCTGCCAGTCCAATCATGAAGCTCATTTTTGGAGATCCTCAACTCTTCTTGGCTCTACTCCCTCCAAAATCTTTGATCCATGTTTCTGCTGTGTGGAGCTGCAGGGAGAAAGTGTCTCTGTTGAGCCTCACACACATCGTGGAGCAAAATGATGGCAAAGACACCCTGCCTGTCCTCTGGAGATTTCTCCATAGGGTGAGAAAATGACTACCAAACGTGCAATTCCAGTATTGAATAGAGAGAGAAAAAAAGTCCCTTCTAGCCGGTTTTATGAAGGTACTCCTCAGACGTGGTGTCATAGGTGTGTTATGGTTCAACAACAGTCACGGTAAAACAGCACAATTTCTGTATTTTTATTTTTTGTAAATGTGGAATTTGTTTTTTAAAGTTTCCATAAATGTTTCTTTTTTTTTTTTTTTTGCTTAAAAAAGACTACAGTGGGAAAAAAAACATAAACATATACAAATTAAGCGCTTCTATAAGACAGAGTTACACAACCATTTTCAAAATGAATTGTCTCACATATTTAACCTGTTCCCGAAGAGCACAAAACAGGAATTTATCTTAACACAGTACTACTATTATTATTATTTCTGATTATTTATTCATTTTTAGGAAGCAGAGGTTCGACTGGTGAAGCACCTTCCTGAAATCCTTGCGCTCCAGAGGGATCTAGTCAAGAAGTTTCTAAACATTGCTGACCTGACGTATGGCACCATTGCTGAATTTCTCCACAGTCAGAAAGCAGGTATTGACTTCACTGACCACACCAGTGCTTCTCAGCCTTTTCAATTACGTGACTCATACACAAGAGATACAAAGTTCCATGTAACTCCTAATTACCTCTATTCTCGGAAATGTCATTGTTAAATAGCTGGCAACACGCAGTTCAAAGACCTGCCTGCCAAGGAGTGAGTTGTTTTAACCTGGAAGGAGACAATGATTGATTATTCATAAAGAGGAAAATCTCTTCCACACGTGGCCACCAGTGATGTTGATGTCTTAATGTTCTGTACCCAGTGAACTGCAGGTCTTTTGTGTAGTTGACATCTTTACACTAGGGATAAACTATTTGGTTTCTTCTTGTATGCAGTTTCACTCAAAGCCTGGTACGAAAAACACATCAGAATCTTCTTGGCAACCTGGAATCAGCTCAGAGTATCACTGGCAACCAATGGTAAGGAACCAGCGGTGCTGTTACACTAACGCTGACCTTTCCAACTGTATGTTCTGACGTCATTTAAAATGTTTTCAGGTGAGATTAAGATCCCGGCTGAGTTCTGCCAGAATGATCTGGACCTCAAAAGTGACTTTAAGGTGCTTTTGCCACGGCGACAAGGCCCGGGCCTGTGCTCCACAGCTCTTGTCAGCTACCTAATTGCTCTGCACAATGACATGGTATACTGCGTAGACAAGCACACTGGAGAGGAGACCAGGTGGGGGCGCTCATGCCACATTTTTCTCCCTTATGTAGGTTTGGCTGTGAGAAGACTGTCTCTGAACTTCTGCACTTCATACTACATGTTTGACAAAATTATCAGATATAGATAGATTAATATAACATTCTGATATCTTAATTATATTTGGAAAGAGTTTGAATACAAAAAAAACAGAGTGTTATATTGAGACACTGGCTTCTGGGTAAACTTTCTCTTTATTCCTCTCTCAGCTACAAAGTAAGCCCTGCGGATCTGACTGACCTGCATGTGATTCGTTACGAGCTGGAGAGGGATGTGATGCCGCTGGTTCTGTCCAACACCCAGTACAGCATCGAGCGGGGCCAGGAGACCCTTCATGAGTATGACTTGCCCAAGATACAGCAGCAGATCATCTCACGCTTCCTGCTGGGCAAGCCTCTCATCACTCTCAATGTGAGCGAATGAGAATCGGGAGCTGCCGAAAATTCAAAGCGAAGATTGTTAAGGGACCGTTTCCCTCATATGTTTGTTCTTCATCCTACAGGGCATTCCCACACTAGTGAACAGACATGACCGCAACTACGAGATTATCCTCAAGGACATAAAAGAAAAAGTCAAGCAAGTAAGTTGCGATAGGCAGTAGCCTGCTGGTATTCATCATTCATTTATCGCGCATTACAAATTGTGTTTACTGTACATATTGCTGCTGATAACAGCCATTATGATGTGTGCCCACAGGAGCCTCTTCAGACTCTCACCCTCTTCGCTGTAGCTGGAGAGCTGCACTCCTACAGCGAGGCGTGTGAGGCTTTGTCAATGCTGGAAGTGGCCCTTGGGTTCCTTGCCATGACCGGGGGAGAGCCTCATATGCAGCTGTCCTGCTACCTGGAGGAGGTGCTGCAGATGGGAAACCAGATGGCTCAGCACATCCTCAAGGTCGGCCCGTCTGAGACATTGGTTATTTTATCCTGTTGCACTTTCTCTCACTTTCACAGAACTACTGTCTGGTTACTGTTGATGCAAAGAAATGCCAAATGTGCTTTAAGAGTAACTTCTTTTGTTACTAGTTAGGAGCATTGAATTTAAAATGGTAAGATCTTAATTGGTTTATGTTTATTGTGCCTAATATTCTCCTTGTTTTGTCCACAGGCGTTTGGCATGTGTTACCTCAAACATTGTGTGGCACTATGGCAGCTGCTATCCTCACTTAAATCAGAAAATATGCTGCGCCTCAAGAGGGTAAGCATCACAAAGTGCTACCAGTATCCTGATAGATGTCTCACTAAATATTATTATTATGCCTATACGTGTATTTTTCTGTGTTCATCAGGATCCATTTGTAGGAGTTTCAGAGATGTACAAACAGGCCCTGGGTGAGGACGAGCACAGGCTGCTCACTGGTTTCTTCTCCAAGACCGGCGCTGACACGTTCCTCCTGGAGATGCATGAGTTCCTGGTGCTGTTCCTCAAAAAGGCTGATGCAACTGATACTTACAATCCTGACTGGGGGTATGAATTAATATTTATTATATAATTTCCACAATTTAAAAAATTGAAATCAATCAAGTGGACATGTCAAAGTAGCCTTGGGCAAGATACTGAACTCTGAGCCCCTGACCTTTTTTTCCTAGTTAGGCTTTTTAAAAATGAGAGTGATTAAAAGAAGAATGGCAGATTTGATTTATATTGCTTGTTTTTCGTCTTTTAAAGCTTGAAAATCACGCTGCTGTCTTACATCGAGCGCAAAGACATGGACATTCCCCCCGATGTGGAGCTCTTCCCAGAGGAGATCCTCCTGTCTCATTATGTCGAAGCCTGGAAGTTCATCGTCACCTTCAAGCAGGAGCGTGGACAGAGACAATGAGTGCAAGATTAAAGTTTTTTTTTTTTGTTGTTTTTTTTGCCTTTTACATGTGATGTCATAAATCCATCAGATGAAGTTTACATCTTGAAATGACAGTATTCACGTATAATGTAATTACACATTACAGATAAGATGTGCCTTTTTAAGAGCACTGATGCTGAGCTCCATAGTGACAGAATAAGTGTTGTTAATGTGAACTTTCCCCCCTTGTGATCTGTTCTTGTATCACTTTGTACTTTCTTTGACATTTCCTCTGCAGTTGAAGTCTGTTTGCTTGCACTTCTTTCATAATGTGAATTTAAAAAAAAAATGTAACTATATTTTCTCAGGTAAAAATGTGGATTAAATCTAGGGAGGTAGAATCGTATTTACCTTAATCACTACCAGGAATCAGGCATCTTTTTACATTGCTTAATTCATCGGTCACCTCTTGTCATTTACATTTCTCTTTTGCTTTTGTGCTTGTTTTGTCATTTTTGCTTGATGTGCAAAACAACTACTCGTCTTTCTTCTGGTTCCAAGCTTGCTCTCATACATTCCAATTTTTTTGAATTCATTTTCTTTGAGTTTGTATTACTGATTAGCATAATTACTGACTGCAGTTCATTTTTAATATTGTTTCACTTCTTCCCTTTTTGATTTTTATATGTGGATTCTGTAACATACACTGCTTCCAGCAAACCTTTAAAGACTCCTACATGTGTTTTTCTTTTGTTTACACTGAGGTTGTTTGCCAAAAACATGCATGTTTCAAATATAACCTCCTTTTCAACACATGCTGGCCTGTCTCAGCACTAACTGGCTCTGACTTGTTTCATTATTTGCCATCATATAGTAGTGTATACTGACATACTTATTTCTTTAAGTAGTCTTCAGGAAAAGTTCTCCAGGCTTCTTGAAGGACATTCAACGCTCTTCTTTGGATGTTGGTTACATTTTCTTCTGTTCTATGTCAATATGATCCCACCTCTTCAATAATGTTGAGATCCAGGTTCTGGGGAGGCCAATCTAACACTGATAGTGTTCCATTGTGTGTGTTTTTCCTACCCAGGTATACTTTTACTCCCTTGGAAGTGTGTTTGGGATCATTGTCATGCTGAAAAACGAAGCTGTTTCCAGGTGGAACTGCATGTTGGATTGAAATCTTATGGTACTTTTCGGTGTTCATAATTCCAACACTGTTCACAAGATCTCCAAGGCCACTGGATGAAATGCAGCCCCAAACAATGACAGAGCCTTTACCGTGCTTTACAGATGGCTATAGACAATCACTGTTCTACCTCTCACCTGTCCATACATATTGACAACAATTTAAATCTGGAATCATAGTTCCATAAGACCTGCTTCCACTGATTTTTAGCTTCAGCCTTTTCACCCTGTTTCCTTAAGAATGGCTTCTTGACAGCCACCCTTCCACTGTGACCATTTGGGGTTCATCCCTTGAGTTGGGTGCCTTTTGTGCTTGAATGATTAGTAGGTCAGTGATAAGTGGTTTAAGAAACCGACCAACAAACAAAAAGGTTCCTCTAAAAAATGATTGGGTAGAAGAGCTCGGCTGAAAGTGAGCGAAAAAGCAGCCAATGTCCAAGGAGACACTCTTCTTGTTTCCTCATTTCTTCTTGGTGTCATCTGCTCGTAGACAGTTCAGATTAACTATGTAAATTTGTATTCAGCGGTTCCTGACACCTTGTAATTACTACTGACTGTAACATAATAGATTTTCGACAGTGAAGTTCACATGTTAATTACTCCTTATTTACACTTTACATCACTGTTAAAACCAACACGGGCTGTACATGATGTAGTGTTCAGGAAATGTCTGCCTGCCAAGGGTTTTATGACTTTTTGACCCTCTGTTGGTGGCGAGCTCAATGTGTTTCTGATCAGCCTGATGGAAATGATAAGGACAAGACATCCACAAGAATGCCGCTGACAAGCTCCTTGATTCAATTTCCTCTATGTCAAAGTAGTGTTTAGCATAACAATGACAAATGGAAGCATTTGCCTGTTAAAGTAAACCATGTCAGCGACCACCCTCTGGAAGTCGTCAGTCAGTAAATGATACCTGCAAGAATGGTTGTTACCCGAGTTTTTACCACTTTCACTCAAAAAGAATATTCTGTACTTAGTTCCACAACAGCGCATCTATTAAACCGCAAAATCTAATTAAGAAATAGACTAATGAAACAGATAAGGCGATGATCGCAGCCATGCATTTCATTTCAAGTTGACAGCCAGAGCTTTTTCTGGGCTATCTGGGCGCATTCACTGCTGCTCATTAGCAAACTCATAATGTGGAAGCAGTGTACACGGGGTCAATAAACACACCCGCAAATGGGTCGCGGGTACGATTTGTGCAACTGTACTGTAGAACAAGCTTCAGTGAGCAAGTTCAATCAGTTCCACTTCCACTTCTGTAGGCTTCAAATCCACCGTGCCAGTGATACAAAAGGAGGGACACAAAGAGGCCAAATTATTTTCCCCCTGCTCTCTGTTTGTTTTTATGTCCTTGTTTCTTGATGAGGAGGAATTAGGGGCAAAATTACTGCACATAATGGTTCACAACTAATGACATTCATGGTTGGTGGACATTTGGGATCGGGACATGAGCATTTTTTTTTTTTTTTATGTGGAGGATATTGTGATCAACAAAGTTGGATAATGATGTACAGAAATTACCTGTTTTGATTTGCAAACACAGAATTTTGGAGAGCTCGAGAGCAGGTTTTTTTTTTTTAGGTCAGCGTATTTACAGACCTTTTTGTATTAATATAATACAGAAGTGTTCAGCAAACGTTCCGAGAAGAATAGCTTTGTCCGTGCCAACTATAAATTGCACCATATCCTCTCCCTAAACTGCCGGGCTGATGGAGACTTTTTGTAAATCAATGAGTAGCCATGCTGGATTATTAATGAGTTCACTGCTTATGTCAGAGTTGCCAATTTTTGAATAAAAAAAATAAAAAAGAGACTATAAGTAAGTATATTTAGTACAGTAAGATTATGTGGAATTTGACATGCTGGGTTTGATGCATGAAATCCGATACCCTTTCTCCACCTTGGCTGCTCTCCTGTTGGACACGGAACGCTCAGCAGATCCACAAAATAACATTTATGAATTGAAAATTGTAAAGCTAGGCCAACAGTCTCAATCAATTCTCTCTTTCTTATTTGTCATGAATTAATCTTGGGCACTCATTAACCCTTCACAATCCGGTTTAAATAATGTGAAATCTGACTGTGCCTTGATCCACGGTGGAGCTTCTCAACTCCTGCTACTTAACCCTTTGCAAAACAGCCTCAGATATTCATCAAGTTTTCACCTTTGGGATCCAATATCATTCATAAGCTCCGACGCCAGGCAGGCGCGCGGAGCCAAGAGAGAGCTAAGATTTTAATGACTGTGGTATGAAATCAGTACCCCGAAATACCCCTGAGACCTCAGCACACCAACAGGCTACTGTATTTTCTATGGGGCATTATGCTTTACTGGCGGTCTGAGGAAATGTTTTCTTTAAATTAGCCCTTCAGGGTGCTGCTGTTATTGCATTATTATCAAATTAGTGTATTTTAATTACGACGTCATATGAAATGTATGTGCCAGAAGGTCACAATGGGGTGAGTGCAGGGGCTGTGTCCCAAATTCTCAGGTTGCCCGGCGTGCTGTGCAACGCCGAGATGAAGAACAGTGAAGGGGGGGTGGTGGGGTGGGGTGGACTCACTGAGCACATCTGTGAATTATATTAGCTAATTGTGTGCACTTCTCTTTGCACTCAACACTTAGGTTGTCCTCCAAGCACAAGGAAGAAATTAAGAGCTCTGCTGCCTTGTTGTTCTATTAAATATATGAAGAGAAAATACAATCACTAGTTAAGTGGGAACATTCCACATGGGATTATGAAGTTTTTAGATTTAAATTTTCTTGCATGCACAGACAAGTTTCCCAGGCACATTCAAACAGAGGGCAGGGTGTTACAGTGTGTTATGTTTCTTTTCTTACATTAACAGGAGTAATAACAAGTTAAAGCTTAACATGCAGTCACTTTGAGGACTTTCCTTAAATTGGAAATGTGTCTTTTTGCATAATTAAGTTCTCTGCAAAAGTCGCCTTAAGCAGACAAATCTTAACTTTACCTGCTTCTTTGTTTAAACTTGAATTTCAACACCAAACTGTCTGCCCCTGGCACACAGGCCAGCCTTTGCATTCCATAACAAGAATACGATATATTGAATCAGACTGTTATGGCGAGAGGAGAAGGTTTTTGGGAAGCCCAGAAATATATCCACCTTTTCCCCCAAAATTACCAAATGCGTGATTATGAGTTGGGTATTGAATTACATTTACTGCGTAAATAAGAAACTCAAGCTGCGCACAGGTAAGGGCAAAGGATACATGCCAGAATTACTCATCTGTGGGAAACAAATTGGTAATATGGGGATTTTTTTTTATTTCTTGGAAGCCGTAGATATCATCTTTAGAGATATGCTGTATAAGAAGATGACCTTGTCCAGTATTGCAGCTGCTCCTTATAGTTAGTCTTGTTAAGGGTAATATTTCCAGAAATATGAACATACTCACCCTGGCTTAATTCCACATCACACAAGGAAGTAGAAGATGCCCCTGGAGAGGCTGACCGAGGGGACTGCAACCTTCCGCCCTGCTCTCTTCAAAATATAGCAGCTTGCGCTATTATCAGCTGCTTTTACCAGCAGCTCGGAAAAATGTGTCCAATTTGAAGCAACTTGCCTCGCTGCCGTGAATAACTGAAGCAGTCCAGCATACAAACAAGTTCAGATAAAAAACTAATTAGATCCACAATTTCTCTCATAGTTTTTGGGCCATTATTTATTTATTTTTGTAATGAAGCACTAATACTGATCAAAGGGGAGGATGATTTTAAGGCATTTGCCGCTAAAAAGGTTCATCTACAGCGACTCTGACCTGTCTGATTTGTAATGTTGTTTGCTCAGCTGATGCAGGCAGCTGCTCCTCATTCTGCAGCTCTCCAGCAGATCCTCGGTCATTCCTGGCATACTTGAGATCATTTGAAGACTAATCACCTCACTCCTACATGACACGCCCGGCAAAGAAATGGATTATGAGTGGCGTTTAGAGCCGCCTACCTTTCTGGCCTTTGGCAGCTTGTCCAAATTTGAGTGAAGGATTTAGCAGACCTCTCAGAATCCCACCCAGGTTCTCTTTTTGGCTCTCCATTCAGATCGTGCATGCTTTTAATACGTTTGCTTCTCGGTAATTGATAACCACTCTTCAAAAGGACAAAAGTGTCAAACGTCACAAGGTTGTTATTGTGTAAGATTTCCAGAAATTTAACAGTGTAGAATTTTGATTCTTGCAGGGGTTTGGATTGTGTTGCATAAATCAAACAAGTATCCATTTACATGAAGACTGAGAAATGCCTGAAGCTTTTAGACCAGAAAGTTCTCCCGTGAAAGAGAGAAAACAGTTGCTGCCTGCTACACCACAGAGAGTGTTATATAATACAATTAAATACTGTTCCCTCTCTCGCTCCCTTCTTTGTTCCCTTGCATTTTTCTGTGCTGTTTGCTGTCTCTCACACTCTTTCTTCTTTTTTTAGCTTTCCTTCCATCTCCTTTCATTCATCCTCTTTTCCCTGATGTGCTTTGTCATCCGACTGCCTTTGGCTGTGTATAGATAATGACCGTGCAAGAGGTTTTTGTTTAGTATGGGTACAACAGGATTAGAGTGATTACTCCTGGTGCCAGTGTTGTAACAAGCCCAGGAAGCATTTCACAGTGTAAAGAGGTGCTGACAGTTATTCTGTACAAGATTAGAGAAGTTGGATTATGGGTTGTTTTTCTACATTTGGCGATGAGAGACTAGAAGAAAAGAGGGAAGGTTACAAAGCCAGTGCCCTGAGGAAAAGAGCTGTCCTGAGTCAAGTAATCCCCAGCCCCCCGGCTGCCACTGGCTTCTTCATTCTCATGAACTGTATTAGCTGTAGTCCATGATATCCAGTCTTAGAGGTGGAAATGAATTTCTACCTTGACCTTTCACCTCAGTAGCTCCTGATACCTCTGGCAGCCCAAAGAGCGAGATGGCTCCTCTGCCTCCATTAAGCTCTCCTGTGTCACGGCCCAAGCTGGTGTTCAGTTTCACAGCGCCTCTCTTCTTGGCCCCAGCACAAATACACAACGCCCTCTCCGATTGCACTTGATAATATTTATCCTCAATTATAATTCCACAGATATGGATTCTTGAGTGGAGTACAGTGGCAGCAGACAGAGCAGAGCGGCCTTGAGCCCGCAGCTAGGTCTTGCTGGTGTGGGCTCCGTGAACGCCAGACAATCCGTGCTCTCTCTGGTAGTGGGGCAAAATAAGCAATGTAGCCATTAAGATCTCCAGAGCAATGAAGAATCACTTGGCTGTATATTTGTCTTTGCGATGAGTGCATGCATTGCTCTGGTGAAACGTGAAACTGCCTGGAATACACAATGTCGCATGTGAGGGAGTGGTCATAGTTTAAATAAATCAGTCCAGCTTCTTGTTAGCTGCGGCCTTGTCTGCAGGAACCCCCAGAACAGGCAATGTCAAAGATGCACGCACCATAAACTGACCAAACACGTCTACTGAATGGCATTTTTGTACTACGGGGGCAGAACCCAGAAATAACATGTAGGCAAACGGGCTGCTTACACACATCTAGCAAACGCAGCACAATGTGTCCAAGTCCAATATTCACTTTGTTTCTTTGGTATCCACTAACTCCTGAAGAAGACACGGGGTGCTGAAAGTGTTAAAAAAGAAAGAAAAAGAAAAGAAAAAGAAAGAAAAATCTAATTTGTGTCTAACATTGTCCAGATTTGGAGTCCGTAGTTTTATTGTAAGAGAATAAATGAAAATAGTAAAGATAATGAAACAGAGCCATTTGCTACGAATTCACAAGTAGTAACAGTTGTGGAAAAAAGGTATGCTGAATCTTATCTTCTTACCTGAGCAAAATGTTCTGCCACCAGTTCTTTATTACATGACGTCAGGCTAATATACCGGTGATTATGAAGGATACTTATAACTTGGTGTGCACTTCAAGTGAACAGCTAATATCTGTACATTAAGAGCAATGTTTAACTTGGCCAGTTAGACAGTAAATGCATCCCATAACCTACAGACCTCGTTGCCGTGAGCTGCAGGACCTGTTACGCCGTCAGATCATTCGTCTCATTTTTAGTCAGCTAGCATCCAGCATAGGCTGGGGCCCTTATTGAGGATCTGCCTGTAATTTATTGGTTGTTTTGGCTATTAAAGATGGCAGCAGAGTATTGAAGATTTTTTTTTTTTTTTTTAGCTGGGGAAGTAGATGGAAATAATGAGGGGAAGGAACAACTGCCAGCCACTGCTTTTTAAACTTGCTCACACATAGAGAAATCTGTGTGTAATGTTGTTGTTATTGGCAGAACCTGTTTTAGGCAAGTCAGCACCACCCTGTGATGCCCAGGAACGACATGCATGTCATTTCCTGCCAGGAGCAGTCATTTTGTTCGCTGCTGCTGCTCACTGGCAGCCAGCTTGTGTTCAGTTTCTGATTTCCAAATTGAAACATGTATATTTTTCTTTTGTCGACAGCAGTTATATTTCCAGGCAAATCAAGGCTGCGGTTCAAGACGTTTTGGGGTCTCAGAAAACTTCAGTTTATGATGAAATGTATAAAATGCTTGAATCAGACCATTTATAAATATTCCACAGAAGTGCTCTTGGCTTTGAAAAATAGCCTGTTTACTCTACCTTGTAATGCCTCGTGGGATGGATTTCCAAACTGTATACATAGAGCTTGTACAGCCAGTCCTGAGTAATTACATGGTATCTTGAATTACACGATATTTAGCCGGTGATAACAGGAAGGTCACATGTAATTAAATGTTATTAATGAGCGTACTGACTAAAATGAGTGTAGCTTGAACTTTCGGTATCTAAAGTAAATCAGCTCCGACTTCATTTCTGAACGTGATTCATTGGCCTGATGAGGCCACTGTCTGCTTGGGTTACGTCCAGCCGTCTGAGACTCACCTCAGGGCGTGCGACACACAGCAACAGTTTGGTTAATTTGATATTTAACTTTAAATAGTTTAATTTTCCTGCGAAAATAAGCATCTTTAAAGCACTCAAGTGGCAATTTGCACATTTTAATGGTTATGACTTTCAGATTTTTTTTTTTTTTTTTTTTTGTACCGGAGTCATTTATAAAAGTTTTAATTATCCAGAACACAACAAAGCGATTGAAAAAAGATCAAACGCGGAATCTGAAGGCGCTTTTGCAAGCTAAACAATATACATGCTGTATACAGAAAATGAAATGGACTGCCACAAAAATAAGAGCCTTGAAGTTTCCAAGGGGCCGAGAGGTTCAGCCTCACAGCTGAGCATCAGTATTCTGCGGCCATCAGAAAGTTGGCTTTGTTGATAACACAGCTGGTGTGGGCCGTATGCCAACTGAGGACTAATGGCTGAATTAATGGCCACAAGCAGCTGGGCCCATCAAACAACAGACAGGATTACATAAGAGTATATGTGTTTGGACTCTGTGATGGTGGAGGGAGCTGGTGAAATTGCTGTGCGTGACTGTGTGTGCTGCAGAGCAAAAGGAAGAATTAGGAAACTCCTGCACTGTAGTGAAATCTGTGTGTAACAGCGGGAGAACAGCCCGAGGTGTCAGGATCCACTTAGAGAGGGGAGGAAGGCTCATGCTAGCCTGTTGACCTGAGGATCTTTCTGCAGAGGCTCCTTCTCAGCCAAGTCTGGCAGCTGTTTTGGATGGGATAACGAGACTGGGCTCATAAAAACAGCAGATATCACGCACTAACTTTGAACACAGTAAGTCTCATACAGTAGTCTTTTAGTTCTGTAGACAAACCAAAAAAAAAAATCTGTTTATCAGTTGGAAGTTTAAGTGTTGTGAACAGTTAAACTTCCGTAGGCGGAGAGGATGAGCACAGGACGAGGAGGAAGGGTGATAACCTGGGATGCCCTCCAGCCCCCGCAGATATCACATAGCACCTACATAACTGCGAGATAACCAAGGTCAGCTCAGCTTGTGGAAGACAAATTGTTGTTCAGTGTTTGTTCAAGCAAAAATTAATAATTTCAATAAGCATTAAACGGGGCCTGATTGTTGTTTGATTTATTCAATTGAATACACAGTTTAAAAACTATAGTCTGTATATAGAAGATGGAAGTAGCATCGCCCTTTGGTTTTACGGTATTTGGATGAGATTATTCCATTAAAATGTCCCCAAAAGGCACAAACGTAACAAAAACATTCAGGGGTCCAGCTCAGTGTTTCCAGTCAGTGGAGGTGAAGCACGGTCATCGCTCCCCGTGTCAGCACAGCTAACACAATTTAAACTGATGAGTTACAAAAACATTCACCCACTCTACATTAGTTATGCTGGTAACAGGTTGTAAACATTTCTACTTTAAAGTTGGGCCTGGAACCTTCAGGTCCACAGGGACTGGCGTGCTTTTGGAGCCGACCTCAAGTAGTCATTTGAGGACTGCAGTTTTATCACTTCCACATACAGAAGGCTTAATCAGAGGTTGCCTCTTTACGTGATACAAACATGTTTGCTTCCACTCATGCTCCACTCAGACTCATATTTGCATTTTCAGATATTGCTTAACTGAAGGAGATCAGTGTAAAGTTAAATATTTTTTAGGCTGATGTTGTGTTGTAGTTGTAATTAATGATTTGCTTTTTGGAATGGTACTTATAGCACTTTTCTACTCAATTTGAGTACTCAAAGTGCTTTCTTATTATAAGCCTCATTGAGCCATTCACACACATGCTTTTTTTTTTCTATGCCTAAGCATTTTTAACCTAGCATTCACACACTCAAACTCCAATGGATGCATCGGGGGGTAACTCAGGGTTCAGTATCTTGCCCACGGATACTTCAACATGCAGGTTGGAGGCAGCAGGGGTCAAACCGCTGACCTTCTGATTGGTAGATGACCTGCTCTACCTCCTGAGCCACAGCCGCCCCTGTAGCCCTTTTTTAAACAAGAGAAGAGGCAAACAGTTTATCATTTTAAGAGCATTTAGACACATCAGTAACCTTTTTTCAGTCTTCTGGGTCAAACTAAGGTCTTAGTAGGTCTCTAAGTCAGGCTTACTTTGTCAGACCTTGACACCAGACCAAAATCTGGTCAACCATGTAAATCTCTGACATACATTATGCAGATGATGTCTAGAATAACATTAATAAATCTGGTAATGGGCAGGATGGAAGGGAAGGAGGAGGTCTGGGGGGGTAAAAGTGAAACAAAACTCAAATAAGTATTTCATTTCCTTTTGAACTTGTGGAGACGCCTCGGCACGGGCCTGCTTTACATCACTGTGTGATGACTTTACCACACAGCCTTCATCCTCCCTTTAGACTCATCCGTCTGTAAGTTTTTAGTGCAGATAAGCAGACAATGAGGGATCAGAGTTCACGCCAGAGAGGTGTTTAGCATGCCGACTGCTTCGCTGAAGGGCAAGGCCGTATTTTGATCACCTACTGTGAAAAGTAATCAGCTATAATGAAGAGAGAAGGGGCGAGATGGAGACAGCGTCATTCAGTTTAGGTCCTTCATGTGTACATATGTCGGCCGTGACATTCTTGGCTGATTCTGTTGACCTGTTTCTATGTTGCTAACATATAAATATATCATTCGTCTTCTGGATTCAAAGGAGCTATTAGAGATTTATGCTTCTCCTTACTTATACTCCTTAATCTACGATAACAATTTATCTCCACATTTCTTATCACTGACATGACCCATTCCTCCCAGAAGATTAAATAACCCTCACTGCGTGTGCAAGTTTCTGCAACTAATATGAAAACAAACAAGTGGTTCTGATATTTCCCTTTGATTTAGTGGCAGTCTGGCCAGAGAGTGCCCTGCCTCTCAAATGGATGAACGGTTGTGGTTGTTTAATTAATTAATATCTTCTTTCAAAGATAATTTCGAATCCTAAACAGTTCAAACACATGCTCCAAATATGAACAATATTTTCTAATCTTTTTTTTTTACACCTACAGTAAAATGATTGAGCCGAATGTATGCCTCGTTTAAATGTTCAAACCCACATATCAAACAATAATAACATACTGGCTCTGCAACAGTGTAACTTGCACTCAAGCATCATGTACGGCATTGCTTTATGCCCAATATTATAAACACAAAGTTATCCCAAACTGATGGCTCACATTCTAATAAACAAGCTTCTATTAACAATCAGAGCCTTTTGTCGGGTAATCACCGGGGATGTGGAAAGGTTGTTGATACTAACGGTGTACGGCAGAGCCCTCCAAGGCGCTGCTGATAGACTGTTTGCTTGAACAGTGCTCCTGCGATTGAGAGGTGATGATGGCCAAAAGGAAGTTGTCAGTGAGAGCTGGCCATTGCTGCCGGTGCTAACAGGTGTGATTCCGTGTCTTGAAATGCACAATTTAAACAGCTGCAGGGAGACCATGCGTGTTTGTGTTTATCCTGATGCTTGGATGGTGGATTAATCGCTAGGGGAGGAAGCCTTGTGTCCAATACTCCCTCTTTTTCAAAGCTGTGACCTTTCAGGGTTTCAGTGCACCAGCAGATTGAACCATGTCAGATAAATTTTACCCCTGAAGGTAAAAATATAGTATATGTATTAGCCTTTAGCGTGAATGTCCATGAGCAATCAGAGAGTTCTTCTGCTGCCCAACACAAGTGTTTACACATTACAATGCTGTAAAAAATATTTACCCCCTTCCTGATATCTTTTTTTTTTTTTTGCATATTTGTCACATTTCCATACTTCACATCATGAAAGCAGTTTTAGTATTAGACAAAGATAACCCGAGTAAATACAAAATGCAGTTTTTAAAAAGCCATCGAAATCTACCTGGCTCTGCGCGAAAAAGAAATTGCCCCCTAAAACCTAATAAGTGGTTGTGCCACCCTTGGCTGCAAGAGCAGCAATTAAGTGTTTGTGATAACCGGCAATGAGTCTTTCACGTCGGTGTGGAGGAATTGTGGTCCACTCTTCTTTGCAGAACTGTGTTGATTCAGCCACATTGAAGGGTTTTCGAGCGTGAATGGTCCTGCAAAGGCCACTCCAAAACCTTTGTTTTGTTTCATTTTGTCTCTTCATTGTGTTTTTTTTTTTTTTTTTGGAGGCATAGGGGGCAATTTTTCACGGAGGGCCAGATAGGTTTCAAAGAAAAGAAAAGAAAAGAAACGAAAAGAAAAGAAACGAAAAGAAAAGAAAATCGGGAAGAGGTAAGTAATTTTTTCACATGTGATCTAAACAGAAATCTACCTCTGAAAGTCCATAACTTGTGATGCTGGCTGTTAGGCAAGCCAACTTCACTTCCTACATGCCTTCCGCAACATCTTGGTTTTCAGCAGACTGTTGTATTGTGGCTGAAACTTGTGGCTTTGCAGTGGCCGGCTTTATTATCCAGTGCGCTGGCAAAACTCATAGACAGTAAAGTGAGCCTTACTAGGTGCACACTGTGGTCCACAGCCCTAGTATTACAGTAAAGTGGTATGACAGTCATAAAGACTAAAACTCCATGAGTATAAAGAAGGACAGTTAGACAAATCTATGGCTGATTTCAAATGGTTCCTGAGTCCATCACATTTTATTTGCATGGTACTTTAATGCAGTTCAGAGTTATTTATTTCTAAATGGCAGAAGCTGAAGAACTAATATACACAAGAAAGGCGTTACCCCCAACATTGAGCCTACTCAAAGATTAGGAACAGCCATACAGTATTTTTAAATTGTACATTATTGTACAACACTCTATCACTGGATCTAGGATGAAATGGACTGCACTGTTTTAGCATTTCTGCAAATTCCCATTTTTTATTTAGTCATTGGTCTGCAGTGTGGGGCGGCATGGTGGCGTGGTGGTGAGCACTGTTGCCTCACAGCAAGAAGGCCCTGGGTTAGACTCCACCATCTGGCCGCGGCCTTTCTGTGTGGAGTTTACATGTTCTCCCCATGTCCGTGTGGGTTCTCCATGAGACTGCTAGGAGATGATGCCATGTCTTTTGTCACTGCATGTGACAACATGAGGTAATCTGTGCTCTGGGAAACTCCTCCCTGTGCTATGTCCTTTAGGGCTTGGCGAGAACTAGTTATAGGCAGTGTCACAGAATGACCTAGGTATTTTCTTTTTCTTGGTCTTTTCTGCAACCACTAGTGTGAGCCAAGTTCTGCCGCTTTACTGACAAAATGTTGTTTTCTCTTGATTTCTGTAGATAGCTCATTTGGTTTTTGCCAGGTTTGTTAAAATTCACAGCCAAGTTAAGCTACACAGGCTATATAGTTTTGGTTTCTTAAAATAAGCATGTTTGACAGAAGAAGACATTTGTCTCGTTTCATAACATATTGACTCGCCAAAAGCTTGATCACTAAATTGCATGGTGGATAGATTTGCTCTCTAAGCTCCCTAAAGACTAGATCCAATCCTTTCCCTACAGCATTACCCGTTGTTTTCTGTCTATTGAATAAGACACAGGTAGTCACACAGGAAAGCCCTATCTCATGTTTTGATCTTAATTTGCTATGGTCCTTGACATTCCAAAGACTTTCAGAGAGTCTTCCATTCCTTTGCTCACACATCTGTTAAGATTTAACTTGTAAAAGTATTGGCTGCAAATCTAGCCATTGTTATTCCTCTTTTCTAAGGTTGACATAATGATCTTGACAAGCAAACACTGCACGGCCAGAAAAAAAAAATGGAATTGTGAAAGTATCACTGAAACACATCTTTTTGCATCTGGGAGTTAAAATTAATTGTATTGTTCTTGTATAAAACAGACAAAGGAAAGCAGAAGAAACCGAACACTCATCTTTGCCTTCAAAGTTTCTTTGTAACGTGGAAACATAAAGGCAGCTCAAAGTGCTTTACTGGAGGTAAAAGAGAAGGAAAGGAGGAAAAAAAAAGAGCTTCCCCCCCTTGCAGTACCTTTGCTGATCTAGTGATGGCAATCTGGCTCCATTCAGACAGATGCACTTCAGTTACTCGACAAGTTTTTAAATGAGCTTCTGTCTCAGCATGTTCAGCCCAGGGAAATGATTGTAACAAAAAGTTATTGCGATGTATTGACATCAGATGTGCCCTGCCTCTATTCTACAGACAGGCCAAAAGGTTCAAATACTAATTAACACATGCACACATGAATACATACATGCAAGCGTGACATAAGAATAACTGCTTTCCTATGTCAAGCTTGCAGGTTTCACGGATGCATGCTGACTTAAATGAGTAACCAACATGACCAATGCAGACATTTACAAATACATGATTTATGTCCAAGTGAGACTCAAATGATTTTTTCTTTTTTTTTTTGGTACTGAACCAAAAATTGTTACACATCGAGATGAGTAACAAACCACTGTCTGTGAGTCAGGCTTTAGGTTAGCTGGTTTCCCTAGGGGCTGCTGGGAACATTTACTAACAAGAAACACACTATGCCTTGTGCTTTCTCAAAGAATACCATTATTAATACACTTATTGCTGATTTAGCCTCTTCCACATACATCTGTAAAGAAAATATCTTTCAGTAATATGCAATCCAACATAACAGTACTATATACTGCAGTCTGAGAACATACTGTAACTAGGTTTCTTATTTCCACTGCTATGTATTGAATTGGATTGTCATAAGTTACTTTTTCTCTGATCGCTATCATCCCCCCCACCTCTGACCCCACAGCCCCCCAACCACACACAGCCAGCCTGAAACCCTGACATTTTGTATGACTGACAGCAGTGCGAGATCAAAGGTTATCTGCAGGTGCCCCCTCTCTCAGATGATGTCATTGATAGAGTAAGAAATAGAGTGAGGTCCCTTCAAAAATAAACACAAGGTGAATACAAATATCTCGGCCATTTCACATATTCAATTTTTTCCCAGGGTATTCATACGCAGCGTCTTGGGTTATATTCGTTGTGCATAATGGCTGTCATCAGATAACCTGTAACTTCTCAGGTATGCAAAACTTCTTCCTTTTTACATCCAAATCCTTCATTGTTCAACACATGCGATTCTGTTGTGTGCCAAAATGTTGGGAATGCACAGACTGTCAGTGGATTTCTGCACATTATTTACTGAATATTTTTGCACAGACTGTGTGCACAGCTGTATGCAGCTGTCTTTAGTAAATAAAAGTAAATTGAACGTGCATTACTGCCTAAAAAACACCACAAGCACTTTCTGCATATTTGTAATTTTGTGTCACTATTACAGCAATAGGTGGTGGTGACTGTATGACTGGCAGGTATTTTATAAGTAACAAAGGAAAAAGAAAAAATAGCCTCAACCCCAGCGAGTCCTGGAGCCAAAGGAATAGTAAAGTATTACACTGCACTGCACATTTGCACCAATTCAAAAATTGTATTAATGGCTTCCTTTGGATTACCCAACATCTTTGTGGATTTCCTTAAATCTATAGAGGGAACACATTTTGAAAAAAATATACTATCAACGTACTCTACGATCTGCTCTTGTGCATGAGCACAATGTTCAGGACACTCAGCAGGGTGTCTTTTTATTGCTCATAATATGGACTAAAATCATTTGTTCGAGTAGTTGAAAACCTCCTTAGTTTCTAACAGGCAGGAGGGGGCTGCAACTTGGCCAGTGTTAAAACAGCAATGTGGGCCCAAGGTGCCATTAGTGGCTGTGGAGCAGCTGGAAGTGATTCCAAAAACATGGTGAGGGGAGGCAGTTTAAAACCGCATGGTTTCAACTGGGTTTTAATACTGTTCTTGAGTTTACAACTAATGGTTTCACCCAGCCTCAGTGTGACTTTGTTTGTGTTCAGTGAGGAAGACAACAGTGGGGCCTGAATTAAAGATGTTCAGCAGTGGTTTGATGCACATTGTGCAACCGTGGCTACTGTACTGTAGGTGTTAATGGGCTTATAGAGAGTATATGATCCCACACGGAGGGTGAAGGAAGGCCATCTGCTTCCTGCCTCTGACCCAGAGAGTAGTTTTGGGTGTCCAATGTGCTGCCTTGATTTCAAACCAGAAGGTTTTTTTTTAATTCTTTCTTTTTTTTTTTTTTTTAAATTGAGTATAATTTTTAATGTGTAATGCTCACATAAAATTAATGAAAGCTTGTAAAGCAATTTTTTTTACTGGCACGTTTTATCTGAAATTTTGAGAGAGCCGATATTTACTAAAAGGATTGTTGTGCATAATCTTGAAGTCCTGAAGTATCAGTGGAAAACACCTAAAGTATCTCTCATTTTGAGGCTTTTGTCCTTGGCTGTCTGTCATACAGTAGAGAAGGTAGTCAGTTGTGTTTAAAAAGGCCACCTGAATAAACTTCCTGTGCTATCTGCTCTAATTATGGGATCATCCCTCAGGAATTCCTTTGAATGCTCAAAGAGACGGAGAAATGCACGCACAGTCACACAGTAGTATAGACATGCAGTTTTGTCAGTTCTGCACAGGATTTCCATAAAGTAACAGCAATATAAAATCAGTAGTTCTAAAATAGCATATAGGCACATTGAATTTTTTAGCATATATATTTAGACAGCATATTTTTAAAATAGCAGAAAAACACACTGTATGTGATGCAAAAATCCTTTCATTTTTTCCCCCTTTAAAACACTATGTACAGCCTCTGAATGCACCCTAAACAGCTGGTCAAACTAAATGACCATTATTCAGTGTTAAATTCACCAGATCTAATAAGCAGTGAGTAAGATAGAATTTATCAGATTTGCAATGTTATTATCCAATCTAAAGCGAGAATATTTTCCTCTCAGCTCGGCTTAACACACAGCCTCTTACTGTAGATTGAAACGGGGCAGTGTGATGTCAACCTAATCAACTTGTTGTTTCCATTTCTCTGAACATAAATGGCCTTAATAGCACATAAACGTAGCCTGTTTTGTTAATGGCTGAACTGGCTATTTCATCCACTGATCTGCAAATTTGTTCAGTATCTACGTGATGTCTATCTTGAATGTTTGCAGTCCATTTGCACAGAGTTACAGCGGTTGGAGATTCGGGGCTGTTAAACTTTGTTCTGTGTAACTGGAGCTCGAACCTTGCCGGCAATTGTGTCATGAACTGTTTCTATCAAATCTTAGATTCCAAATACTTGAGTGATTTCAACTCAGGCCATTAGGCCTTTAAATCCACAATGAACTCAACATATGCAAACATATGCACTGTGTATTGTTCTGTGGTGTGCATGAATAGCAGCAATTCTATAGACTTCTCAAAGGAGGCAATAAAGAAAGTATATTTATTTACCCCGCGTACGAAGGGATACCTGAGTGCACAGACGCATCCACATAAGTGTACGTGCGCACACAAGTACACACAGATTTCTGGTTCATTTCGTTCAGTCACAGGTCCACTGTGAACACTTTTGTTTCTCCTCTGAGGATTTTAAGCATTAAAGATGATTGTGATACAGTGCTTCATGGGTGTCTCTCGTGAGAGTTATGAACCAATGAGCTTCTGTAAGAAAGCACTTTAAAAGTAGCTTGCTGTCGGGACTCAAAAAGCAGAAAAGTCCCAGTTGAAATGATTTAAAACCAGATTTCTCTCAAACTGTATCAGGGCCTCGTCTCAGTGGATTAGTGGCCTGCCTGCAGCACATGACTACTTTGCTGTTGCATCATCTTGCAGGGTGCTTCTACAGTTAAAAATAATCCTCAGAGGCTTGTGCTACAACCGGACCATATATTTCTTTCTCAGAAAAACCATGTTGATTTACATTTATGGACCATGGCAGCATTACTGCACAAAGTCCCACTGCATCAGTAAAACCAGACTTATGCAAATGTAAATGTTTGTATCTCTGGCTTCAGCCTTTTTGTTGTCTTCCTTTCAGCACATGAAAAAAAAAAAAAAAGTGGAAATATACCTCAAAATACTTGGTTTGTTTTAAAGGTTTGTGCCTATCATGGCTGACATTATTGCTTTTTCAAATGTGTCTAGACTGATAAACAAGGGCAGGCGCACCGAACACAAAGTTTTACACTGTCTAAAATCTCAGCATTGACTTATGTACCCTGAAATTAAAATTATCAGATACCCGATGGGTTCCCAGACTGAGGTTATCCTGGTATATTTATAAACTTTATGAACTTTAAATCATCGGAGTGGCTCCATAGAGCAGTGAAAGATTCCCCTGTTCAGTCCCAGGAGGAGACATTTTTCCCTTGGGGGTTGTGTCAGGAAGGGCAACTAGTGTAAAAAAAAAAAAAAAAAAGAAAAAATCTGCCAAATCAAAACATGTGGAGCAAGCTGCTATGGTGACCCAATGTGAATAAAGAAGCAGCCAAAAGTAGCTAATTATGCCATCTGACAGGAAACGAACCAGTCCAATTTCATATGATCTCATTTATTTATTTATTTCGTTTTGTTGACATTATGGCTCCTATAATGCAGTCCCTCTCTTTCTGCTTCAAGTGACAGTGATCCATTGAAAGCAACCACCCAGTCCAGATTTCCTATACAAGAAAACCATCATTTCCTGTATCTGAACCACGTGACGTTTGTGATGACTAAGGATGGGGGGGGGGGGGGGTCTGTTTTATCGGTTGTGTTGGGATGATGGAAGCGCTATTGCTTTCTGGCACTGATTAGCATCTCCATCAGATGAGGATTATGGGATACTTACAGACCCTATAAGTATGATGGAGTGAGGCAAAGTAGCCTGACTCCAGAACTGGCTGAATTTTTTAAATGTGATGTGTTTGACGGGATGCATAAACATTCAAATATTTTTCTAACAAATTTTCTGTCAGTAGCTTTCTCCAAATAAAGCATCTGGATGAAGAAGTTGTGTATGACTAGGCCTATTTAGTGTAAACGCAGGGTAGTCCTGACCAACATGAACTTGACACACACACACTTAAGAAACTAAAGTTGAATTTTCTTTGATTCTTATCTAAGAGTATACACTTTGAGAAACTTTTCAGTGCTCCTCGTAGCAGAGCAGACCTTAAACATAACCACTGATTTATTCAGTCACATAGTTTGTTTACAGCAATACATGTAGGTTGTGAAGATGACAATCACTTAAAAATGTTTTATGGGCATGTGAAGAGAAAGAGCCAGAGAGGGAGATATATTTCACTTTAATTTCCTCAATAGACAGCAGTGGCTGGCCCAGCAAGGCATACTCAAGATAAGAAAAATAGTGAGAGTCTCTTGGCAGAGAGGGTCGAGTGCATGAAATTTATGAGCTGTTGAAAGTGACACTTTAACAGATATTTAAATGTGTAATATTATATCTAAGAAAGAGCGGATTTTTGTCATGTACTGTAAAAATTAAACTGCTCGTGGAGTATTTTTTCTGTTAGGAGTCTCCCAGAACATGCTAAAAAGACATCTTATTTAAATTTGTATTTAACAGGCGCTCTGTTCTCTAAGTTTTTCTAAATTATAACTGTGATTCATCTTTGCTGACCTCATGTTCAGAGGATGTGTACAGTTCACTGCTATTTAGGGTCAGTTTATGACATGTTGTGCAGCCACATCTTTCTGTCGGGGGGAATAAATCCATGAAGAATATAAACATCACTATACATTATTGTTTTTTTATATATATGTGTATATGTACACATATATGTATGTACATGTGTGTATATATATATATATATGTGTATATGTACACATATATGT
>JAVDPK010002573.1:239041-289230 GCA_034780415.1 Cichlasoma orientale
AAACAGACCAAACAATATGTACTAGTACAGCATAATTTACAAACGTGACATGTGTAGTAATCATACTTTCCTCCAGTGTTCAACCATTTGTTCTCATGCATGGAAAACAAACAAGACATTGTATTTTCCCTTGAAATTTTTTTTTTAAACATTCGTCATTGAATATGTTTTTTTTTTTTTTTTAAATAAAATAAGTGTTCAGAAAATAGCTGTTGCTATGCTGGAAAAAACTACAAGAGCAAAAACAAACAAAACCAAAATAGAAAAACACATCTCTTGTTGTTAACTTCAACAAAAGCTTCTACTTCTAGTTTAAAAAGAGGGCACACATGTTGCTTGACAATTAGTAGCCAGGCCACTGAGTATTAAATGTGGCAATTAACACCCACTGGAATGGTGTTGCCGATGTTATAAGGTGAGTGACATGAGGCAGACCATGACCATAGCAGGTGGAAGCAAAGGTCAGGAGGGAGCAGGTTTCTGGAAAAGGTTATTATCAAAAATGTAACGCAGGAAAGGAAGTTTAATTTCCCCCCTGGCCGCTGTTAAAGCTACTGTGTAAGATTGCTACTTACACAGTAGCTAGATACTATTACAAGGCTACCAGAGTATATTAGGGTAATGGACCTCCACTAGCAGTTATTGTGACATTTTTTTAGTTAGTAAACTAATACTTTACTTAAAAACCCTTCAGCCACTCTACTGCCTCATCAGTGGCAAACATGGTTCTTTCTCTCACTTTTAAAACCAGAGAAAAGAAGTCTAAAATGTTGGATTTGTCCTCGCAGTTCTCCAGAGACTTGCATGACTCTTTTGTCCACTATGCAAGCTGCGGTCCAGCCCTACGTGTCTAGACAGAGGAAACGGGAGAAATATCTGCCAGAGTATTCGGTAAAAGGACTCATTTTGAGGGGAGGGAATTGAATTACTTTTTCCTTCCAGATAACCTGTTATTAACTGTGACATTTACTCTCACCAAACAAACATTTAAACAGAAGACACACATTAAAAATGAAAATACAGGAAAAAAAAGTATTCTGGAAAATAATAAAAAAGGTCTAACTTAGGCATCTGTTGACATAATCATCATAATCATCTGGTGCAAAATCACAAGTCATAAATTCTGAAAAAGAAATTATATCTTTGGGAATTGGAATAACTGATAGATTTAATCAGATTTTGGCTGATTGAAAAAGTCACTGCACCTCTGCTTTGCTCTTCATTATAAAACACATAAAATCATTGCACTGAACTAAAAAGTTAAAGTGTTTCATGTTAATATTTTGTGGCATCCCAAAACAAGTTGTCTCATTCTGTGACCTCAGAGCAGTGAAGGGCCACCAAACGAAGCTAAAATCTGGAAGCAGTCACAGCTGATACAGTAAATCACTCTAAGAACTACTGTGATCTGAATGCGTCAGTGTCTTCATCCCTGTCAGCGGTGCGCGGCAAGCTCAGCCAACCCAGCCAGATTAACTTTCAGTCATTACAGCATTTTAGATGACTGACAGACTGAGTGGACTTTGTCCTGTGTCCTCTCTCCATCTCGCTGGCTACTGAGCATCTACTGTCACCAGGCGTTGCGGGTGTTAAACCGCCGGCTCAGCCGATGTGTCATGACTGGCAGTGAAGAAAAAATAAACAGCTCTGGATTATGATAATTGGTTGGTTAGCTTCGGCCCGAGTGGGGCGCTAAGACATGCTCAATTAATCAACTGTTCTGCTGAAACCTTTTATAACAAGCACAACAATAACCTTTTAACAGATGGGAATCATTTTCCTTAATTAAAAACAGAAATAAATACTGCCTTATCACAACAAAACCCCTGTGGCGGTTACACACACTTCAGCCATAGCTGAGAATTTTCTAGGTTTTCTAGGAATTTCTTGGTATACAAAAGTTGTAGTTAAGATTAAGGATGTAGCTGTGAGGTTGTAAGTTATGACAAATCATATTTAACAATGAAATCAGAGAGGCGGATTTGCAAAGGACAAAATAAATGCAGGATCTTTAATTCCACTCTCTGGGTGGAGCTTTCTGTACACATTCCTGCACATCAAAACAATGATCTGACCATGCCTAAAAGCTGCATCAAGCTTTGAGTGGGATTAGTATTGGAACTCTCTCACCTTTCACATGCATAGCTGAGCAAATCCACACATGACAAAAGCCAATGAGCCATGATAAATAAAAGACTCCCCAAACTTGTACCAGTCGATCATGTTGCAAGGTTAGGGTTAAAGGCAGGTAAAGTCAGGCGTGCTAACCAGGGCAGGGCCTTGCACTATCTCTGACAGCTCGCCATCATACTGTAGGTTACATTCCTCAGTTCACAAAGTGCTTCAGCAAGCAAGGAAAGGCAGAATGCTCAGAGGCCAAATTCAAATAGGGTCAAACAGAACAGATATACTGTAACTACAAGATAAAATGTTGATTAACATGCTGATGGTGGTGCTAACAGACTAATATGGCAGTGCTAATAGGGTTGAGTTAAATGCTACTGGTGTAGTTTGGACTACGGCCTCTCAGAGCTGTCAATATTGGGGGAAGTAGCTATGAGCAATGTCCCCCTGTGACATCCAGATCACAAGCTTATACCACATTCCAGATTGTCTGCATACGTACAGTATCCAGATTACAGCCCACATCTACTGTGCAAAGCGATGGGAGGATGTAGCTGGTACTGGTACAGTTGGTCAGCAGGGGGGATTCTGCAAGTCTTCATCTCCTTCTCTTCTCTTCACTTGTTAACTTCTTGATATTTAAAGAACACCATGCAGTTGATGTATACTGTAGAGCCTGAGGCTCACAAAGGCATGAAAACAAATACTCAATAACAGTGACAGCTCTTAGAGGACATAGTCAGCTAGGAAGAGAACAGTCTTCAAAATCTGAGAGGGCAGGCTTACACACCCACAGTCCACAAATACTCTGTTCCAGATAGGACTGGTTAGGTCTTGTGCACATTCTGATAGCTGTTGACTACTCTGTCTTGTTTTATTTTGGTCACATTCTTGCTTTCTACTTTTCTGCCTCATATGCATTTACCCCCATGTCTCCTCCCTTTTTCCCTTTCTCTCTCAATCAACCACTCTCTGTACTGTGGTACAATTAAAAAAAGAAAAAAGCCACTGTGCTGCTCAAACCACACTCAGACAGGCTGGGGAGCTCATTTGAAAGAGCCTCTCTCAGTGACTCTATTTCTCTTCAGAGTGACCTGAGCTGCTGGCGCTGGGCTAGTTTAGAGCGGACTTTGGGAGGAGACAGACCGTAATCTCGGCCATAATCCATTTTAATCAACAATAACACACTACATCCAGTCCCAGGGCGAGGCCACAGATTTACATCTCTGTGAGGCAACGCTGAAATATGGCTTTGATTTATTCAGGTTTTATTTGGCACAAATTGTCTAAGTTACAGATAGACATAGCTCAGCCCTTTCCCCCCAGGCATTAATAGAAAGTGCTCAGAGTTCTGCTTAATTGCAAAAGAAGTCTGATGTCACAGGGGCATTTTAGCCATTATAAGCTTCCACACTGACTGCTCTCTTTTTCTAAAATGACAAATAAACTATAAATTAATTATACGGAATTTTAACAAGCTCAGAATGCACAAACTTATCATCAGCTTTTTTGACTGCTATACATTAAGGTACAGTAACACCCTGGCATGCCAGTACAACCATTTTTTTTAAAAAAACAATACTACAGAGATTAAAAGGAAATATATTTTATTGCTTCAAAATAAGCTCTTACTCACTGTGCTATGACACACAACACAGCATGACTCTCTCAACAGTACATGGAGTTAATTACACTTGTATCCTTCTACATTACACCCCTATTACACCTCAGCCGCTCTGACAAGTGGCCTCTTTGTTCAGTAGGTCTCCTTCAAGTGACAGGATGTGTTAATATCACTTGGTTGATTGGATGCGATAAATCTTGCTCACTGCTGATTTTTTTTTTCCCGAGGTATTCCGGCCTAGTGTCCTACAGAAAGCTCTGCCTGCATCCAAACCTTGTGGCCGACTTTGAATTGGCTTCTTTGTCTTCCCCTGCAGATCCGAATCATCAAGGCCAGAGCCGTGCGCCTGTCGCCATGGGAACGAGGACCGTGGCTGCCAGTAGTTTGCTGTTTGCTTTGGCACGAAATCAAAGCAGGAGTGGAGGTGGGGATGGACAGGGTAGAGTAGGAGGGGATGTGGCTTCATGGGATGGCAGAGGTGATACAGCATCTTAAGGTACACTGCGGCTTTGTCCCCAAACTGGAAGCCAGAATACACTGGTCCACCCAGGGGGAAACGATCCGTTTTCCTGACCACCTCTGCCTTGTCATCAACCCAAATGTTTCTCCTGATCCTGACAAGATCTGTATGTGTCACAGTCTCCACCCCCCCCACAAACCCTGCCGTACTCCCCTCAGTCATTTTGTTTACTTTGGCGCACATGGTTGTACTTGAAAACAGATATGGCGTGGTATTCTAAATGTGACAATATCAACAACTTTTCAAAAATCAATAAAGCTGCTGTTCACAGCCTATAAGTGCAACAGATCATATGACATGGCTGTAGCGTGATTCTGCTGAGAGTGACAGGCAGTCTTTTGTTGTCATAGTGAAGGCGGATCACGCGTAAAGTAACTGAAAGCAGAAAAGACTATTATATACCTGAAAGTACACTGTTGCCCTTTTATCCCCTTAAAGGAACACCTTTCTCATACAGATCACCTCAAGTGCCAGTTCATCAGTTATTAAATTTGAATTTATATTCATCATCAGCTGTGCTGTACAAATAAAGTTGTCTCGGTTTGTAATTTTTGTGGGTGTAAATTCATATTCAGTGGACAAGGCCATTTATCACTGTCAGAGTCACAACTCACTTGAAGCCCCTTCACCAAAAGAAATCCCTGTTTTGACAGGCGATGTAGAGGCAGGCACTGGGACAGGCACTGTAGGGGGTCTTCTGGTTTGCAAGGCTTATGTCCCCAGGCCCTCTCACATTCAGGTGTAAAACCCCTCAGCAAGCACACCAAGGCTAACATTGCTCAGGACTTGCAGCGCCACGGTGTCTGCTGCAGCCCCCGAGCCTCCCCGCCTGTTACTAAAATAGAAGCAACCTCACACCAAGACATGGCTTCACAGTTAGCTTAGAAAAATCTAAATGTTCAAAGCACTCAAAACAAATCCATCTTTTTTTTTATAATGAAATATAACTGAACTGACTTCTTGAGTTGTGTGATGAATTGACTCTTCTGGGTAGTCAAACTCATTACTGTTATACATAATTTATATTTAAAAGGTCCGTGACCTTGATGGTGGGAACTTTCGTCGGCTGCAAGAATGAAACATTTAGTTGCTTGCCTGCTTTCACAGTTGAAAAATTACCGCAATGATCTTGGTTCTGTGATGAGAATATTTAAATCTTCTGTGGCAAAAACACAAACTGTTTTGGTTTTTTTCACACATCATAAAAAACTCTTTTCTGTGGGGTGCAGGTGGTGCCCTTTCTGGCGCAACATCCCAGATGATCAGCAGATGACTCCCTGTGCCACTCACCTCTGTTTCCTGTTTAGCAGCACAGCGGATATCAAAACCACACATGCTGTCTAGATTTGCTGTTTGGGAATGACCCCCTAAGGGTCAAACCTTAGCTTCTTCCTGCATTTTTGCAGGCCAAAGGTGACAGCCTGCTACTGAGGTGCTTCCCACGGCAGCTGTCCTGGATACATACTGAAACCCGCATTAGGGAAGAAGATAGTTTGTGCATCAGAAAACCACACGGATAAAATTGCGTGAGCTTATTAAAACAAAATGTGCACAAGCAGAAAAATTACCATTAAGATTTTGCAAAGTGCAATAAGAAAGATAAAGCAGATCGTTTTGAATTCATAATATACTATGTGCTGAATAGAACTTTTCTCTGAATAGATTACTTGACAGATGAAGTCAATCTGAAATAAAAAACCCCTTTGAGTATTATGAATTAGGAGAATTTGACTGGATCTCACAGCATTTTTCTTCACCCTCATTAGTGTCATGACTGATTTCCCCTCCAATATTGAACTTGGGTCTCCTTAAGAGATCCCTGTACCATGGTAGCGGATCTATCAAGTTGAGTGATGATGATGGGAGCCTCTTGACACGTGTACTTTTACAGTGAGAGGGCATGCATAATGCATACAGCCTTAACCAAACATCCACTGCCTGACTCTACCGGGGTGTTATCTGGTGTGTGACTCGGACTCCTTTCCTGAGTGGGATGTGTATCACATTCCTGGAGGCCTTGCTTCCTCCTGTGTATGCATGTAAATACTCACAGACTGCAAACATATGCACGCCAAAAAACACATGCTGACTAAAATCCGAAACCAAAACACAAACAAACAAATACAAAAAAACAAAAAACATCCAATAATGAGATCCATAATGCGTCAAGTTTAACTGGTGGGACAAATAATCTTAGATTTACAATAGAAGTAAAATAAATAGTGCAAACAAGGCCACTAACTATCAGCTATTTTCAACATGCTAGTAACTGATTTACTCTGAAAGATAGCAGTGGATATGAAGGACATAGTTTTCACCAGTGAACATCACTTTATGTCCTCATATTGTAGATATTCATGGAAGGAAGAGGAACTAAGGACTTGCAGAGACCAACTGTTGCACAGGCATGTCTGAGATCTCCCCAGAGCCCCAGCGGAGGCTGCGTGGCCTAACTCCAAGACATCTGGCACGATAGAGAATATCTTGACTGCCACGTTAGGTTATGGCAGACACAAACACACACGTATAAGCTTAGTAAAAAAAAAAAAAAAAAAAAAAACATTTAAAATGAGTATCCATTTAAAAACAAATATGATGAGCAGACAGAATTTACACATTATGCACTTTATGCATCAGTGATATGTATACTGTAGTATATAAAGTGTGCTTTGACTCCTAATTACAAAACATGAGTCTAAGTGACTTCTTTTTTTGTAAGATGATGGAGACCATCATTGTGTGCGGAAGCGAGCGTTTCAGTGTAGCACAATGTGAAACTAACATTTTAATCTGAACATTAATATCAACAAATAAACAAACAATAACAAACAGTTAAAAATAAAATGAAATGCTCTCCATAAAACTTCCCAAGCACTAGTCCTAATGTGCGACTCAGAGAGAGAAACGGCAGTGCCAGGATTTTTGATCTAGTAACACACTTCTTCTATATACTTCTCATTATGCAGATTTTGGTTTGATGTGTTGGGGTAAGTCCTGGCCAGTTGCTCTGTCTTGGCTTTTGAACCTATAACTGAAATTTCAGTTGCACTGTAGACATTTATCACAGTGCAATCAAGTTGAAGTGTTGATTACACAGGTTTGAAGTGTGTGGTCACACCAACTCACCGTGAGCAGCTAAAGGTCTGTCATCAGGACATCTTATAAAAGCCACAGTCAGTCTGATTACCAGAGAGTGAAAGAGGTTTTTAAGCTTCAGCTGAAAGGGAATCGTACCCAAGGTGCCTTCTATGACTGATTTGACTGGCTTTTAGGCTCTTTGTGCATTATATGACCGATTTGTGGTTTCAGCCAACTGTGGGCATTGCCTGGAAAGGAACTCCTGAGTGTGAGGAGCTGACTTATATCTGCTTGTTTATGTCTGCTAAAAAAAGGTCAGACTCAGCAGTGTACAATAACTGAGGCTCCTTTGCTAATGTTTTACATCAGGGGACTATTGATCTCACGATTTCTGGAGCTTAATGACCACTACAGTAATACTTTGATTTCTGGTTTGCAGTTGGAGATGCCCACTCTTACCATCCCTAAGGGTGTACACTGACTTGATATATTTAGGTAAATTACACCACAATATATTACATTCTAAATGGTTCAAGGATAATTAATTATTTTTTATGTTGATTATTTAGTTACAGTCACAAGTTTAACATAATTTCACAAATATGTCATATTTATTTTAAAGATAAAACTGTAAAATTCTAGTTTAGGATATATATACATATGTAAAATCTGATGCATTGAGTGTAAAATGACAGAGAAATGTCTGTAATTTGACATGGATTTGTTCATTGAATATGTTGTCATTATGGAAGTTTTCACCACAAAAATGGTGGGAAACAATATGTACAATTTTATCCATCCATCCATCCATCCATCCATCCATCCATCCATCCATCCATCCATCCATCCATCCATCCATCCATTTTTTTCCCCTTATCCCGGGTCGGGTCGAGGAGGCAGCAGCCCAAGCAGAGAAACCCAGACCTCCCTCTCCCCAGCCTCATCCTCCAGATTATCCAGGAGAACACCGAGGCATTCCCAGGCCAGCCGAGAGTGTCCTGGGTCTGGGGCCTCCTCCTGGTAGGACATGCCGGAACACCTCACCCAAAAGTCACCTGTGGTACTAATGCAATGCCAAATCTCATAATAAGGAAAGGCAGAACACACTGTATTACATATTGAGCATTTAGCTTTAGCTTGTAACCTTGATATACAATAATTTGTAATCTGTATTAAATGTACAAATGCATATGAGCATGTGGAACCCACAGAAGCGGGCCCTTGGTTCAGTATATGATTTACATATACAACAAGTGTGATGGAGGCTTTACCTGGCTTTGTGTAACACAGTAAGTGCGTCAGGCTGTTTGTATATGAAGTGTTGGGGTTGGAGCAGCTTCCCCTCTCAATTACAGTAGGTTGTGTGAGAATATGCAGAGCACAGGTCCAGGCCTACAGTTGCTTATTTATTGTGGAGCGGCCACGGCAAGTAGACAGAAGTGAGAGCAGCAGCAGCCAGGGGTTGTCCTCCAGAGGCCTACCCCAGAGGCCAACACAGTGTCTGTCTAAAGCATAAACATAGGGGACCTCCAAACCCACAGGGCTGCACCGCTGCCAAACACCGCCTACCATACTTACCACCACCATCACACACATTACATTCACTACTGTTCTAAAACCTCACTTTCCCACCAACGGTTTGTTTTCAAAACAAACCTTTTGGGCAGCCACAACCTGACATAGCATGTGTTATGATTTTTTAGTCATGTACTAATTAAGCATAACAGGAAGTGTTGGCCCTGAAATACTGAGGATGATGCTCAGAACAGAGCAAGGGTCAGTGCGGCCATGTTTTTCTTTTTCCCTTTTTTTGTGTGTGTGTATGTTTGTTATTTTTTGATTTTTTTTTTTAATGTCAGTAACATACTTTTTTACACTATCATGCTGATGTATACTAGAGAGTTCATAGATTCAATAGTGTATTCCTGCTTCATTCATGTTTTGACTTCATACATTGACCTCTGCCCATTTAATTAACATCTGACCTCACTTCCCTGAAAATGAACGGATGCAGCAATCTGAAGTGTTCTCGGGAACTGTTTATGCAGATACGTTAACAGTCTTATTGAGGAAGGCAGCGGGGACAAGAGGCGTCTTATCGCTCAGTATCATTGACTGTCATTGGTGCAGCCTATACCACCGTGTGTGGGTGGACAACCAGAAACCTGCAACTTATCTTTATTTAGTACATTTGGTGTTATCCAGAGTTGAGCCCTGCACTAGCTCAGACTGCATTTCAACGCCAATGACCCTGTCTCTGCTACAGGCAAGCCAGCTGCCTCCGCCCACTTCTTCCTCAATGACTTCCAGAGAAAGAAAGAGAGATGTCTCAGCTGGATGGAGATCAAAATGAAGGAAAAAAGAAGCGGAAGAGCTTAGTCAGGCCCTGAATTACTCCAGAGGAATCACTTCAAAGAAACACCAACAAAGGAACACCAACAAAGATAACTGCAAAAGGCATTGGTCAAGTCAGTGCAGTTCTCTACTTCAGAGCGAGGGTTTTTATGACAGAGCATCTTCAAACATTTCACCTTCTTACTGACCAGTGTTTGACTGTGTGCTTGTTTTCTTACTGTCTTACTGTCTGTGGTGTGCTGCCTCAAAATGGTGTATTTAAAAAAAAAAAAAGTCCAGCAATGAAAACACATAATTAAAGCCAGTCCAGGTCATCATTTTCTGCTAGTTCTGGGTTGTGTAAGCAGCACACCTGAGCTGAGTCGTCCCTCTGATAAACTCAACTGCCTCCTCCAGCTCTGCCTCCTGTCTATTTGTTAGTGCCACTGTCTCCAAAACATACATTATAACAGGTCTCGCTTCAATCTAGATCCACAAAGACAAAGTGCAACTCCTTGTGACCTCAATTGTTTTTCATCAACATTCTCAGAGGAAGCATCCCAACTGTAGTACTCCTTCACAGCATGAAGCCATACTGCTGTTCACTGATTGTCACCTCTCTCCTCAGCCTAGCTTCAACAATTCTTTCCCACAAGACTGATCAAGTTTATCCCTCTGTGGTTACTACAGCTCTGCACATCACCCTTGTTCTTGAGAATTGGTGTCAGACATTTCTTCTCCACTCTCCAGGCATCCTCTCACTCTCAAAGTACGTGTTAAATAAGCTGAGAATAAAGTCCACTGCCTTCTTCTCTCCTTGACATCTCCATACATCCACAGGTATGTCATCTGGACCAACTGCCTTCCCACTCTTCATCCTCTTCATGCCTGCCCTCACTCCCTCCTTACTGTGCACTTTCTTATTCACAAACTTTCCTCCATCTGTCCTCCGCTCTCTCATTTTCTTCATTTGGCAGCTCCTCAGAGTACTTCTCCCATCTTCCCAGCACACTGTCTTCACTTAGTAGTACGTTTCTTTATTCTTAATTACGCTGACCTGCTGCACATCCTTTCCAGCTCGATCACTCTGCTAGGCCAATCAATACAATGCATGTGTACATTTCCTGCCTTTGAATTAATGCCATCATTTTCTCCTACCTTAGTGTCTATACAACTCTCTATAAGCCCTTTCTTTGGCCTTTGGGACCTCTCTCTTTGTCATTCACCTATTCTCGGAGTACTCCTGTCTACTTTCTTCATCTCCCTCACTATTCCACTTTTTGCCAACCTTCGAATTTCCTTTGAATCCTTTCCTATACTTCCTCATTGGATATTTTTTATATAATCCAACCAATGTTTGTAAATTAAAGAATGGTACACTTAGAAGCCAACCCACACCAAACAATACAAGCTGAAAAAAGATCTTGTCAGTGCTCTGCGCCAAAATAAAAGTATTCCTTTTTAGCAGACTCCGTCTCGTCACTCGTATTTCGATGTTTGTATTATAACTTTCCTACTTTGGTGGCCTGGTCATGCTTTAACAAAGGCTGAGGACTGATTTCAAGACACACAAACGTATGTGGTGGAATGTGTCTCATATTGTGGAGGGTTTCCTAACAAGCCGAAGGTGTGACATTTAATTACTTACAGGTTACAGCTCATGTCTGCCTTTGCGTTCATCTTGTTTAATCTGGTTAGTTTTGCAGAGCAAATATGAATATGAGCTTTTGTTTACATAACTTTAATTAGGCCTTAATTAATATTGTCATTTCAAGACCAGGCCTCAAATCAAACTGGCAAATTAAGAAGACGTTGTATGTGAAATATGGCTCAGTTTCAACATAAACTTAAGTCAGACACCATGGACAGAGAGGGAGAAATATTCTCATTAAGTAAACAAAATGAAATAGATCCTAACCTTGTGCTTGGTATTGCTTACATGACAAGACAACATCTGTTTTTGCAGGGCCTCCAGGTTCAGGCTGCAGACAAAATTATGTTTTATTAAGGAGCTAATATTTCCTCTTTAGTGGTGTTCAAGCCGAAGAAAGGTTTTGTATCTCACAAATTAAAACTCTTGCTTCTTGAATTTCAGCGTTACCTCGGTGATGGCCTTGTCTTTGGCACGATAGGATTTAGTGAAAGCTAAAACCCTTTCCCACCCGGGGGAAATCATTATTTACTTATTGGAGAACTCACACACTACTTTTGTTTTTTGCAATTATCCAATCTCAAACTAAAAAGACAGGAAATGTACACATGTATTGTATACTGGGGTGGGGAAAGAAAGACTCCAGTAAATGTCAAGTGTGTAAAGAACTCGTGCGCTCAGCTTTTGACCTATGGCGTCTCACTGCCACCTCCCATTCTCATTTCCAGACACACAAAACCAGAAGTATTCTCCAGGGCTGAGTGAACACCACATGAAGGCTGTCTTTGTCCTCTGTGACTGTGGTATCGTAGCTTGCTAATGGCGCAGTCCTGGCCTACAAACAGCAATATGTCACCCAGGAGGTGTTGGTCCAAGTGTGCTGGTTACTCTGATACAAGAGTTTTGTTTTGTTTTTTTCTTTTTTTCTGACAATGTGTTTATTTCCATGTTGCTGATTCTTGGGCTTCTTTTGGCTCTTGGTTCTGCCTCTGTGGGCAGTGTAGAAGCACAGGAGTCACACACAGGCTGATCTGAGCTCCTATCAGAAAGGTGGGGACGTATCTTATTTGTGAAGTAAGCATGTCATTCCCAGACTTTTTAAGATATATACAGTACTGTGCAATAGTCTTGGGCCGTCCCTCGGCCCAAGACTATTGCACAGTACTGTACATAGCTAAAATCTACATGTATGGAAAAAAAAGTTTTTTACTGTATCAACTCAGGTTAATTGCCGCATCGCAGGGTCATCAAACCATCTTAGGCCTGTTAGCACTGTGTTTCTTGGTAGTCTCATAACCTACTGTATCTTCACATATCTAATGACCAGGCACTCTGAATTATTTTATTGAATTAATGTTTAATTAATTGCAATTGTTTGCTAAAAGTGTAAAGCAAGATTTAAACGTCTGATACCACATTTGGAAAAATAAATAGAAATCTGAGGAACAAAACAGGAGTTGTAACCTGTAAAATGAAGATGAAATTTTTAACATCCTGTAATAGTCCTAAATTCCATGAGTTCCATCAGGTATATATACCTTCTACTGAAGCATTCATTCCATTACATGCCTTTGATTTATTAATCAGTGGTTTTCTTGCAGAGGTTTCAAATCATGGCTGAACTATAGTTGTTAAGAAGGAAGTGTATGGCTCTCTGCAGCAAGATAACAATATTTATGTACTTCTTTACCTTTACAAAGGTGCAAAGTGCTTAACTGAAAGTAATAAGAATGGATTATTAGGTTTTGCACGAATTTATGGAGTTCAGAGTGATGAATTTTCACTTGACTTTTTAAACTGATTTTTATTTGTGATGAACGGTTTTGCACTTTAATACAGAATAAAAGTTTTAGTCTCAGATTTCTGACTGCTACAAATAACATAACTGTCAACTGTCAGCAAATGTCTAAAATTACCTATCCTTTGTAATAGACACAGACTGTACCGCATGCTATCGCTCATGTTTGGCTTGTCGACACAATGCTGGTGAGAACCACTTTTCCCAGAAGTCACATGACATGTTTCCAGTCTGCTGGCAATGCCAAACCAAACGGCCAACCTGCAAAGAGTCCACACAGTACATGCAGCTGGGGTTGTTCCAATACATTTTGGCAATGGCTCCACTAGAAATGGTGTGTGTGTGTGTGTATGTGGGTGTCTGTCTGTCTGTCTGTGTGTGGTTTCGCCTCTGTGGATGTGTGCGTGCTTACCATTATGAATATGTACGTAGCATGCCAGCTTCCAGTACCCACACCCACATATTCAGCAAGCTGTAGTGCAGTGCAAGTCTCGTCTAGGCTGAGCCAAACAGCCTCTTACCTCTCTGTCCTCCCACAGCCTGCACCAGTGGACAGCAGACAGGCACGCTCCAAAAACAGAGGCAAGGCACCTCAGTACACCTTGCTCACAGTATATGCCTTTGTGCCACAATTTACCGCAGCATTCTGGAAGCTTTATCAGAGGGCTTTGGACATTTGGTGGAAGCTTTTATTTAAAAAGCAAGAATAACACCTTATTTTTTAGTTTAGTCCATATGAAAACTGAATCCCTTTCTGTAGCAACTTTTGTAACACTGGTTTATCAATGGCTATTTTATGTACCAAAGCCAAATTATTGATCTTTCTTGATCAAATTTCCATATTTCTACACCTGATGGGTCAAAATACGGTACAGAGCATGTAGTGCTAAACAGCACCACACAAGTTAGGCACCCACTGAAAGCCAAAGCAAAGAAATTATCCATTCAGTGTTTTATTCAAGTTTTAAGTGTTTTATAACTGTTTTTTGTCATCCATCGGCATATTTGCTAATTTGGTCGTGTTCTGGTCATGTTCAGGAAACTACTTCAAGTGTCACATGTGACCAGTAGCATGCAGTCAGAGTGGGAGCTAATATTTCCCAATTAACAGAGGTGCACGGGCCACTGCTGACCTTTATAAAGCGGTCACCATACACCTGACCTTCCCACAGCATTCAGTGAGAGTTCAGATTGTAAGGATTTATGAGAGAAGGTGAGAGGCTCTGGCAGCAGCTCTGGCCCATGATTGACCCTCAAGGGTCCCGCTCTCCCTTGTGTGCTGACAGTGTTACTGCACATGAGAACCCCTGAAACATTAGGTGTGCCTTTCCCCCGATTGTTCTGACCCCTGTAAACTGTGGCCTGGCTACCAATAGCCTTTTCCACTTGGAATATCTCACCCTTAAATGGAGCTCTCAGGTACTGGGGCCTCTCAACGTGTGCCTCCAATGGGCTACAGGAGCCCCAAGACTGGGTTCATTAACTCTGCATTGATTGCTTGAGCTTTGAAAGCGTCCAGCAAAGCTAGGGATAATATGACTCTATTAAAAAACATTGCAAGTCCCCAAAGACTAATTATGGCACAGACAAGTAGATTTGTAAAGGTTTAATGTGCTTTGTATTTAAAACCACATTTCTTCAATTTGAGTTACGAGAAGTCCTGTTTTGGGTAACTATTGCTATTAACCTCCACATTATCATAATGGGAAGGTGTTTATTAAGGAATTATCAGTAATTTTCCTTCATTATTTAAAGAAATAGAAAAAATCCATTGATTTTGAAGAAAAAAAAGAACTTTGTTGATTCTTTTTTTTTTTTTTTAATATCACTCAACAGCAGTAGCACCAAACATTACGCAGTTAAATGCATGCTTTTCTCTTCAGCAGTGTGCATCTGATACTCATTTAACACTTTTACGTTTGGATTATCCCTGTCTGAATATGTCTGAATTAAGACTGCAAGTTATATTTTGAGAGCAATTCTCAGTTTAAGGCTGTGGCGGGCCTGCCCAAACTATATTGCTTGTGGAAACTAGCCTAGATGTGATTGATGAAGGCCCCAGTGTGGTGGGCCCTCCCAGCTGAGCAGGCCTTCAGAAGTGCAGTGTGTCAGGGCGCTGTGAGATAACATTGGAGCTGTCCTCCCTGCCACCATCCTGCTAGGAGCCTCATTCATCATGAAAATAGGATACTGCTCACTTCACCGCATGGCTCAAGTATAAATCGACCTCTTTCCAAAGGCAATATAAAGGAAACACAAAAATAGCACAACATGATGCGTCTATCAGAGGCGCATTCATGTTTTCGCATAATCAGGACTCAGAAACGTATTCTTTTTTTTTAATTTAAATAATGACTAACATATAATGCATAATAAAAAGTCAACTTAATCTTTAAACTCTCATATAAAATTTACACGCAGACTAGCTGAGACATGTCTACAGGGAGTGTATCACTGGCTAACAAAGTTAAGCTGAGGTGAGCGAGGTGCTGCCAAGGTCCAACTTGCCATCCCACTTTTCATTCCCTCAAGCTTTTTTAGAGAGAGAAAGAAATCCAGTTTCCAGGTACTGATGGGGTTGCTGGCAGATGGGACCAAAACTCCCACTGAACACCTCTGTTTCTAATAGCTCATGTAGAGGCAAAACTTTCCTGCTACCACCTGATTAGTATGGTGAATTCTGACCAGGCAAGGCATTTCCATGAAGTATCATTTTGACTCCACTTAAAGAAACAAAAGAATACCCTGAGAAATGTAAAGAATAATTACTGTGTATTATTGTGTCTGCTGTGTACGTTTTGGTTCTGTGAGTTATAGTGACCTTCCTATCAGCACAAAGCAGTTTGGCCATTCTCTTCTGACTTCTGACCTCTGGTATCAACGAGGACATCTTCACTCACAGAAGCGCTGCTCGCTGGATATTTTCTCCTCTTTCAGACCTTTCTCTGTAAAGCCTAGAGATAGATGGGTGTGTGGGAAAATCCTAATAGATTTCTGAAATGTCCAGATCAGCCCTTTTGGCACCAACAACCACGCCACATTCAAAGCCACTTAAATCACATTTCTTTCCCATTCTGATGCTCAGGTTAAACTTCATCATGTCTGCATTGTTTAAATCAAGTTGCTGCCACGTGAGTGGCTGATTAATGAGCAGTATCTTCAATATACCAACAATCAAAATTTCATTGATGTTTCCTGTTTACTTGCATCTAAAGTTCTGTTGTGTGCTTAAATGAACTTTCCTCATGTGTTGCTTGTTGAAATATGTGCTGATTTTTGGTGATGCATTTGGTTGCCATAGCCCTTTGTAAGCACAGGAGAACTGTTTCATATTCATTCTCTTTAATTGGGCCAGCTTGGAAAAACTGACCACGTTCCATGTTTTTTTGGTATAGGCCTGTGGAAAGGTGTGTGGTTGGCCTGAAGAATTAATGCATGCATGGCATCTCTCTACCTGCAAGATTTATAACCAAGTATGCTGGAGACACCGCAGTGGTTAGACTTTTGAAAGTCATGTAAAGTAAGGCTAAATTTCAACGTCTGGCAGTTGTTTAGTAAGCCAGTTACCACCAATGAACAAACATGCTTCTCTTCTTTAACCATGAGAAGTTCTTCAAAATGTACAAAAATACTCCCTGTTGTGAATGCCCAGGCTTGAATGAGGCAGTTCATCAGTGATATCTCCAAATGTGTGCTTCATTCATTAGCAGGGATATATTCATATGATAAGTCCGAGTGGGTGGCTCTATGAATTGACTGTTACCAGTTTAGTATCATTGTAGATAAAATAAGTCAAGGATATAACTAAGCATCTCTTTATATTTGGAAATATTTGCACAGCTTTGTTTGTGGGAGAGATTTCATAAAAATAAAGATACATAACTGCTACAGACGCTTGCCTTCATTACATTAAATATGGGAGATAGATACGGAAGGATAGTATGTTGATAGTGTTTATGGGAATTTTTGACAATTCTTCTTGAAGCGCATTTGTGAGGTCAGACACTGATCTAGGACAAGAAGGCCTGACTCGCAGTCACCACTCTAATCCATCCCAAAGGTGTTCTATTGGGTTCACATCAGGACTGCAGGCCAGTCAAGTTCTTCCACACCAAACTTGTTCATCCATGTCTTTATGGACCTTGCTTTGTGCACTGGTGCACAGTGATATTGGAACAGGAAGGGGCCATCCCCAAACTGTTCCCACAAAGTTGGGAACATGAAACTGTCCAAAACGTCTTGGTATGCTGAAGAATTAAGAATTCCTTTCGTGGAACTATGGCGCCGAGCCCAACTGCTGAAAAACAACCCCACACCATAATCCCATTGGATTGCCAAAGGGAGAAACATTATTCTTCACTCCAAAGAACATGTTTCCTCTACTCTAGCGTCCAGTGGCGGCATGCTTTACGCCAATGCATCCAACGCTTTGGATTGCACTTGGTGATAGGCTTTGATGCAGCTGCTCGCCCATGTAAACCTATTCCATGAGGCTTTCTACACACAGTTCTGGAGCTAATCTGAAGGCCACATGAAGCTTGGAGGTCTGTAGCGATTGGCTGCAGAAAGTTGGTGACCTCTGCACCCTATGCACCTCAGCCTCAGCCTGACCTTGCTCTGTGATTTTACTTAGACTACCCTTTTGTGGCTGAGTTGCTGTTGTTCCAGAGTGCTTCCAATTTGTTATAATACCACTGACAGTTGACTGTGGAATATTTAGTAGCGAAGAAATTTCATTGCTGGACTTTTTGCACAGGTGACATCCTATCATGGTACCAGGCTGGAATTCACTGAGTTCCTGAGAGCGACTCATTCTTTCACAAACATTTGTAGAAGCAGTCTGCATGCCTAGGTGATTGGTTTTTATACATGTGGCAATGGAAGTGATTGGAACACCTGAATTCAATTATTTGGATGGGTGAGTGAATACTTTTGGCAATATAGTGTAGATACGTACATAACTATCTCTTATTATATAACTACAATAAGAAACATGCTCCCTGATTCATGATGATGAGCACTCTTTAGTTGGTTCTCTATTTTATTCAGCCTGCTAAAAGCTTTTTATTGTTACATATAGCAAATGCTGCTGGTACTTGACCTTATCCTTTTCAGCAACAAGTATGTTCTTATACGGTAGAATGTTAACTTTTTACCTCCTGTCTGCACTAACTTATCTGTTTCTTCTTCCAAGAATTGTTTTCAAAATAATCACAATTGTTTCCAGAAAAACTTCAATGGCCAAATGCGGCCCTCAACCTTTATTAGAAGCACATTCGGGTTGCTGAATAGCTGTGCACCTACATGGATCCAGAAGGCAAAAGAGATGTGTTTAAAAAACAAAACAATTTGGTAAATTGTTTTTGATTCTGAATAGAAACCAGTAAGTTCATAGTTCATCATTTCTTATGACATGATAATTTGATATCACATAGCCAGCATTATAATCCATGAAAATATGAAGAGACATATGGATTTTCTTAAAAAGAGACAGTGTAGGAGAGGATTTGGCCAAGCACAAATGTTTATTTTAAAAGTGATCTTTGAATATTGCTTTATTTCCATATACTTGTAGACTTAGCTCAGCAGGTCAGCCTGTCTCACAGACATTTTTAAATCAGGAGCCTGGATTCAATTCGTGTACTGCACCAGGGAAATGTGATTAAAAAGAGAACCACGATAAGAGAATCTGTGTCACAGTATCCAAGTAAAATAAGCAGAAGGTTGGCATACTTTATTTGTGAACATGGCCATAAGGCCTGCAAAGTGGAAAAATACCACAAAGTAAAAAGAAATATGGAGAGTCAAAAATTCAAAACTTTTCACGTGCAATAAAACATGTGAAAAAGATTTGTCTAAAATGAAGATGATGATGGACATGATTCATTTTTATTTCATGAAAACAATTAGAATGATGTCATATAATAAAGTGTCTTTAAACATCCCCAGAAAGCTCCTCTTTTTAGGAATGAAAAAAAAAAGCATTCCAATAATACACTAATAGAAGTGAATGAAGAATCATGGCAATTATGGTTGACACATATTAAAATAATACAGCTCTACAACAGCTGAATCAGTCTGGTAAAGCCTACAAGTGTGACTAAGGTAAGTTATAAGAGCAGTCTTGTCTCTGTATCCTGTGAGGGGGACGTTTTTTTAATTCCACCTTAAGTAAATACTACATATGCAGTGGGAATTAGGCTCCATCACAATCCCTGGTTATTTGGCAGGCTGTAGCTAATGGAAGCATGGACTTGAGTGGACGTCACAAGCACATGGTTGAACAAAGAGCTCCTTTCTGTGGGCCAGAAGGTGCTGAAAGGCAGGGTGAGGGTGGCAGACCTGTATATGGAGCAGCACTATCATGCTGGGCGTCACATACCAAATCTTATAGACAAAGGTGAGGCAAGCCACTGCTTTAGACCTCTCCTGTGGGGTCACATCGGTTACCAAATATTGAGTATGTTGTTCAGGTGAGGTGAGGTATTTGTCAAGCTCTCACACAATGGAGGACAACGATCAAGCTTGATAATCATTAGCAGTGATTATATGCATCATCATAACACATCTGCAGTCAAACACAGGAAGTGGTGTGCGCTGAAGAAAGCACAAAAGAGCTAAATGCTACCCTTTTCCCCCGGATTGAATGATGGAGCCCAAAAGAAGATATGGCATAGCTTCATACCTCATTGATTCTTATTATAACATAATTTACACCACATGTGCCCACATGGCCTCTATAATATGACATAAATGTGTGTGACAGTTAGTAAGGAACATAAAACATAATCCTTAGTAACACTTAATGCATAATTGTCCACGTCAACAATTTTCATGTTGCTTTTTACATTTAGAAAGCTTACTCATACCAACCAAATCACAATATTATTTTATAAAAGAAGAGAAATAAATTAGTCTCTGTATTACCATTTTGCATGTAACACACATTGTAATGGAATACAATGTCCGTATAGTATATATAATATATATATTTTACAATAGCTGATGATTGGCTTCCTAATTACTCTTTATTGCAGTTGTATGTAAATCATTTAGTGGCCTTCAAATGGGAAATAATAGAACATAGGACAAATCTGAAGCTACAAACAGACACTGCTGAGTGTGCGAAGCAAAGGAGGAAAGCTTCAGGGCCACGCGTCAGGACCTGTGGAGCCACGCAAGTGATCTCCTTACTACCACATACGGTCTGGTTCTTACCTCCTTGTATGCGCACAAAGGGGAACTTATCTGAGTCCCCGACCCTCTCTATTTCAGCCCTCTTTTCCCTCCTCCCTCCCAGCCCTTCATAATGAGAAGGAGTCAGGTCCTGCCACTGCATAATAAAAACCTGCTTCCATTGCCAAACAACCACAGCAGGACGGGAAGGCGAAATCACCTAAAATCAATCCAACAGAGGATGCGAGATTTGATATTGTTGGCTGAAAGAAAGCAAAGTTTAGTACAAAGAGGGAGACTTTCTAGACCTCTCATATAGTGTTGGAGAAGCCTGAGCTCCACATGGATCTGCTCATTATTAAAAGGAATGCTAAAACTCTGGACAAGCAGACGTTTTACATTATACAGTGCACTGCTGTATTCCATAGATGAAGAATACAATGTGGCATTTTAAAATAATAATCAAAAATAAGTTTCAAACTATATTTTTTAGCAGAATTTAGTAGTTACCAGGCATATTTTTGTCATGTAAACATGTTACGCATTATGCTCGAGAGAGGGTTCATCTGTAGGTTCAAATACAGCCAAGACATCTGGTTACCCCTCTAGTCCCAGACACGCAGCCACATAAAGTCTGAAATCCATCTTTCTCATTGTATCTGAAGCCCAGTGTCCACGTTCGCATGATCTGTCACCAGAAGAGAGTACTGTAAAATGTTACGTTTCCTCTGGCATGGCTTTTACAACACAGGAGATTGGAGGCCACACACAGCTTTAGAGATCCAACGATGAGTGTAAATAAACCATGCTTGAGCCATCCCGTACGCCATGTGTGGATATGTACAGTGCAGACTGTTAGGAAAACAGAGTTGGGTCAAGCATGATTACCATCTCACCTTTTCTTAGGTTGTGTGTGGAGAGCCCAAATCCTTGTGAAGGAATTGGGCTTGTATGAATATGCAATATAATTTTAATATTCAGGTACAGATCAAGAAATTAGCGGGTAACATTGAACCCTTAATTTTGGCATTTTTGGCTATTGCCACCCTTGCTTGGGTTTTTGGAGCAATAGGTGACCATATTTGGATGAAAGGGTGGATTTGGAGAAAATTGACAGGTAGATCTGACTGGCACATCCATATGGCCTCAGTCCAACTGACCTAGAGACTGGTCCACAACTCCTTGGCAACCTCTGGTCGCTAGGGCAAAATATGTATTCCCTGACTAGGAGCCAAGGGGTTGCTGGCTGTTGCTGGGTGAAATTGGTGACAAAGAGGGTCCTGCTTGTGTTTGCTTTGTTGCTAGCAGATTGCTGCAGTCACCATAGTTTAATGGAAGATGCTGCCTTCTGCAAATACTGGAAATCTGCAAATAGTGACAGCAAGCAACCTCTGGCAACCACTGGTCAACTGGCTGGAATGGATGGATGGATGGATGGATGGATGGATGGATGGATAGTCATTTTTATCACAAACATCTTATTTTTGTCACCAGTGCCCCCCTGTCTGCAATTAGAAAAAAAATATCAAGATTAATGTGAAACACTTTACATTAGCTTCACTTTTTCAGATTCTTTGTCATTGCTGAAGATCCAGACTGTAAAACAGGAAGTGAAAAATTGCACTGCTGTTTATAGTAGAGGATGCCTGATTATAGGTTTGGAGGTTTTCATAGGGTGCAGACCCCCTATTTTAAACATTTTTCTTTTGGGAAAGTTATTACATCATAATAACTAGATTTTCTAAGTTCACAAAATTTAGGGGAGGGGTGGATTATAGGTAAAGGAATAAGACAGCCACCATATTTTGGTGCTGATCAAGATTCTATTCTTTAAACTGCAAAAAGGGGATTTGGCTGTGGACATGCTTTATTGATTGTCACTCAATTCACATACAAATTTCAATTGAATACCATGATTAGATGTGAGCAGGCTATTGTTTGTTCTTGCAGAATGAGCTTGTTTAAGTTCAGCTTAGGTGGAGATCTGCTGAAGTTAGCTGCTAGTAGCTCAAGGTCTCCCTGTGTGACATATTTATAACTTATTTAGTGTTTTGCACATCAAGTGTCTCAGTTATCTATATATATTAGGACTGAAGACACAACAAGTGTGAGGGATTACTAGATTTGTATTGGAAACTGGGCAAAGGATTTAATATAATCTATTTAAAAAGCCCTGGATTCTCCATGTTTATAGTTAATTCTAGCTACGAATGCATTACTGGAGATTAACATTTGCTGACTGTGCAGCTTTAAACACCCTTCTCTATGACATCAAAGTCACATGTTTAGGAAGCACTCATGCAAGTGCCAATCAAGGCAGTTTATATCCAAGAATGACCTGCAAACCCACACCCAAGTTCAATGCATCTGCAGGTTCTCTGTGTATGTCAAAAAGTGCCCCAGAGCATTTACCTTACAGTAATCCAGAGCAAAACAAGTCATCATCACCAGGATTGAGAGTGACAATACTGACATTTCAACAGTTATACAATCCCTAATGTGTATTCCTAAACAGGATTTGCCACCAAATTGCTTCATTGCCTGTGGTCCTTCTGTTTGTTGTCGCCCATTGCCGTGCATAGACTTAAATAAACACAGCTTTGATAAGCTAGGGGCCAGGCAGTAACCTCTGACCCAAAGCAGTTCCGATCTGAGTCCTGGGGCATGAAGTTCACCAGATGACATAAGCATAGCTCTAAATTAGCTAGCCTTTTCCACACAGGGAGATTTATAAACTCCTGTGAGTGGATGAGGGAGTGTAAGTAGGAAAATGACTTTGTCTAAAATTTGTTGACAAGGAGGAGAGCAGAGGTTAAGAGGCAAGATTGATTCTCTGCAAGTTATTATACATTATACTAATCCCTAAACAATCGCCATCAAAATAACAAGTCATGACAGGTATCCTGGTATAAGTTACACTTTTTATATGCAATACACTGAACTTTATGATTTGTAGCCGTGATTTTTCTTCGGTGAAATTATTATTTTAACAAACGAATTTGTCTGTTTTAGAGGCTTAAATCCAAGCATAAACTAAGGGGGGGAAAAAATTATTTTATGTAAATATTTCCTTCTACAGAATAAGGGTCCTTGGCTTATTTGTAGTGGATCTGGCCATAGGTGGAGCCAGCCAGTACTAGTCTGAACCCTCTTTGTAGGCAGTCGAACACCAAACCACAAATTATCTTTGGAGCAGGACAGGCCTTCTGCACCATAACCAGGACTACCCCTGCCTCCCAAAACCCTCTGGATTTATGGCAGACGTCCAAATAAACATGTTTGAATGTTGTTGAGAGGGGCTGTGGGTGAGTGTGAATTTGAAAAAGGCACATCTCACACCTGCATGAGCGAAGTGTGCTGCTGCTAAGACCACATACTTTCTCCAGTAAATCTTAAAAAAATAATTCATCTTACGGTCTGTATCTTCCTGCTGTCCCTCTCTGTCTCTTGTTTTTATGGTCACCTCTCTTTCTTAAGGTTTTTATCTCATTTTGCAACCTCCAGCTCACTATCTTTTCTTAATTTTGTCAAATATATTAAAGGTAAATGAAGTATGCCATAGAGTAAACATTGCTTAACTCTATTTACTTTTGTCTCTGTATAATTCCTGGTCTGTACAGTAGTCACTTATACAGGTAGAGTAGTGAGTGGAAAACTTTCCTGTGGTTCTTTGACGTTTGTAACCATCTACCAGGGTGGGATGGCTTATTTTAATATTTCCTTACCCAAACTTAGGGCCATTTCTGCTTCTAATGGTGCTTTTGCATGTTTTTACTGACTATTAAAAACAGGATGCCAGAGGCGCTCTCTGCATTCATTTGGGCACTTGCTGAAACAGACCAGCAGCTTTGGATGTTATTGTTATGCTGAAGAGTTGTCTTTGAGGAAACATAAAACAAAACAAATAAACAATCCAAAAAAACCTACTGGTCAAAGATTTGTCAGTAATAAAATTTGCGATCAACTATATCCAAAGCAGCACAGAAGCCAAGACGTCCATCTGCTGTCCAAGTCTTAAAAGCTGCTTTTATACGTGGGTCACAGTCCTTAAATTTTATAGACATTACTCATCCGAGCTGCATATAAGGATGCGAATGTTTCATTTGGTCCGACTGGATAAAAAATGTTCTTTGCCCTCTCAGCTCTCTGTTAAGTGGAGTCACAACAACCTGGTTGGCCTCATGTGTCCTGCCTCCTCCATGCTCTATCGGTGCAGCACCACGCCTAAACCAAACTGTGTATTTTCAGCGTTAAGGACAAGTCAGAAAACAACCATTTCCTGCCGTGTACTACGTCTGAGAAAGGCTAACCCTGGATAATGGTCCAATCTGATGCTCATTATTGGCATTCCCATGTGAAAACAGCTATATCATCTTATTTGTGCAGGCATGTGTTGTGAACTATCTTCCTTCACCAAACTATTGCTCCCATAACAAGCTTTTGCATTCATCTTTTCATGTCCATGGGGTTGCTGGCAGTAAGCATGCCAAATTGCTTGTGACTTATTTTAAAAGGTAACATATTCAAGTTACTGAATATGTGCTTGTTTAGCTAGTGGCTAAAGTCCAGGCGAATCCTGAAGAGGTCCCGGCCCTGCAGATGTTAAGGTGTGCACCTCACTGTTGTACCTGCAGATTTAATAGCATCTGTTGGTAAATATTTTAGTCCTATATTTTTTTAAGCATCTTCTCCAAACTCTAATAAATGTGCTGCCATGTTTTAAGCACTGCTCTTTTGTACCACACTGGTAGACAAGGCTTTTGTTTTACTGTTATGCTGTAGGTACGTATGTTGGCCTATAAGTCAGTGCGCACCGGCCAACACTAAGATTCTGCTTTTGGCCTGCTGTGTTGATGACATCAGTAATTTGTCACTCTGCAGACACGCTGTGATTTATGGGTTTTCCCATGCAGTGAAACATGCCATTGGTGGTTTTTTTTTTATTAGACTTAAAACCTATTACTGTAAAAATGAGAGATTACAGCATAATACATGCTTGGAAAAGCACGGCAGGTTGAGCAAATGTGGTGTGTTTTATGCTTATAAAGTAGCTGAATTAAGTGTAAATGTTTATATTATTTTACAGCTCGCCTTGAGGAGGGGAAAGCTTTCCATTAATAACCAGAGTGATGAATGTGAGTAATTACCTTGTATTGTATATATTTCACCCCCTAAAGCTTCACATTCCAGTTCTTTTGGATTTCCCATTCGCTGTTAAAAATGTGTTTTTTAATGTCGTTTTTTCACACTTGTTTTTCCAATTTGAGTTTTTTGTCTCAGTGTTTTAACTGTTTACTGTACGACTGATTAATTTCTTTGTTTTAAGGCACACTGATTTGAAATTTGATGTTTAACAGGTGTGTGTAAGCCATTTTTCTATATACCTGACCATTAGGAATTAACTCTGCCTCTTCCTTCCTTTTGACGGATGCTGCTTTCAGATGAGAGCTGAACAGAAATAGAGGTTAATAAAAGAATGGCATCCTTTTGGAGTGAAATGCACCTTTTAGTCTCAGTAATTGCTAAGACTGGCACCCAGGGACCTAAAGCAATGATGGACAACGTGTTTGCCAGGCAGTAGGCAGTTTTTGTATATTTGCCCGGTGAGTGATCTGCAGAAAGACATCCATGTAAAGGCCACCAGCACTGCTCTCTGAGGGCACCCTGGGTGCTGACATGTGGTGTCTATCAACTCCAGCACAGAGCATTCTTGCTAATCAGTTCACTCCAACCGCTTGCTCATATTGTACAGTATCAGCAGAGAGCACCAAGAGACAGGGACCAAGGGAGAGGACACAGATTTATTTTAGCTGATACTGGCACACACTCAGTTTGACTGCATTTAAGGAACGTGGTGAAGGACCATCATCATATGGGATATACATCAAATAAACACTGGCACATGTGGCTCCTGCTTTAGGATGTTTTTGTGTGGATACCAAGTATTTATATGTTAACATTTTCTCATATAGAGATAAGGATGCCCTGTTAGTTTACAATAAAAGGGAAACGATTTGTAGGGGTCAGGTCATATAAATAACATTCAGCAAACAGGCACCATGGAATCAGAGGCCAATAAATGGACGATAGTGAAAATGACTGTACGGTTGTCAGCGCTGGAGTGATGAGAGACTAGGGACCTACAATGTTGATGGTAAAAGGGTTAATGTCAGCTCTGAGAGCAGGAGGCTGTCTTCACTGGGAGTCCCATCACGATGGTCAGTCTGGTAGCTGTTAAAGGTGTTCATTAATCATAGTTCTAATTTGTTTTCACACTGTTGTGCTGACATAGAATCGACTGAATATTATTACAGTGGAAATAAGGAGGGAATTTCGGGAGCTGCAACTGTCGTTGTTGTACATGCTGAAGGATCCATTGAGACTGCCCCACTGTTACACATAAAGGTTTTGCCTTAGCTCACTTGTGATAATATTTAAAATTCAATTTAGGTGAATATTTTTGTTGCATTTTTTAAAGTGGAACTAATATGCTCTCTACTATCTGCTCCAGCTCAGTATTTTCATTTTTGGACTCTCCTACCGAGCTTTGCATGAGTCATATTCCTTATAATGGGCCTTGGTGCAGCGCCTCAATTCAACCAGTGTCTGAAACTGGCTGGTTTATCATGTCTCCCTTTAAGGACACCCACAAGTTAAGCCATTTTTTTTAATTGGCTGACCCAAGCAAATGGATCTATGTGCCTGCCCATATAAAGGACAGTCACTCTCATTGACATCATACAGATGCACAGGTAGAAAAAAAAACTGAAGGAAGCCCAGTGTTCAGCACACTCTGAAACCTGATCTTTTGGCTCACAGGGATAATTCGAACACATGTGGAGCCTGGTTTTTTGAAACTTTAGGAATATTTCATTTGAGTATTCATGGTAATGGTGTAAGAGAATATAATGAAACCTGTTATATGTCCCATTTCAGTTTTACAGATTTTTGCCATCTGCTTCTATAATGAAATGTTTTCCACTCTCAATCCAACAGTTATTTAATTCATCATAATTTATTGTGTAACTGCATTTACTTTTTTTTATTTTAAATGGAATCAGTTATAATTAAATTAAATTGAATTAAATATCATCTATCAAAGAACCTACATATTATGACACTTGGTCCTTACTGCATCTAACAAAATGCCATTCTCTTAATCATCTCACCCTATTAAGAAGTACTGTACTTCCATTAAAGTTTATAAGCAGAGAAATTGATGATTTTCTTTTTCAGTACACTAATTTCTGTAATTCTGTTGGATTTAATATGTAATAAATTTACTATCATGCGCAGGAGTGAAACTCAAAATTAAGGAAAATTGAATGGTCCCTATTGAATGGGTTTTTAATGGGCTAAACCAGCAGTATTTACATTATAAATTCCCTTTTACATAATGCACACTAACGTTATCAGTTATCATACATATGATTGTGTCTATATTTGGATGAGGTCTTGCAAACTAGATATGCATAAGCTATAAAAGATTCCTGATTTGTGTCAACAACTCTTTATATTTTTATAAAATCAGTCTGAATCTTTAAGACACAAATTGATTCAGTGGACCACAAGAGTAAAATTATCCACAAATATAGAGAATTTTACACATTTTTATAAGCAAACAGCAGATTCCTTTTGTCAGCTACGTATATGCACCCATCTAAGTGTGTCAACTGTGCTCATAAATAGACTTTCTATTTAAAGTTGCTCTTTCTGAAACAGTAAAGGAAAAGTTGAAAAAGTGAAAGACTTCACTGTTTGGCTTCAGCGGTAGCAGATAAGGCTGGAGGTTGCTATGGAAACTCAGCCACCTGGAGCCAGAGTCCAATTTAAGAAAACCACAATGTCAACATGAGCGCGTGCTACGGTTGGGAGGGAATTTAAAAACATTGTGATTGTGTAGGCCATAATCAGAAGTCAAAATATATGAACTGAAAGGCCCTTGGATACAGTGACACATCACCATTAATTTCCATCAGTTCAGGTAAACTATCACGATGACACATTTAAAGTATACATAATGTGAGACTGTCACTTCTGCAGAAACCATATCCTTTTATTTAACTAAGGCAAGGCCAAATGTTGCAGCGGTCACGAGCTTCCTCTAAATGTTTTAAATCAACCACATCTTTTCGAGCGGAGACATTATTCTAATATCATCCCACCAATGTCTGACATGAAAACCAAGAGGCAGAGCAAGTCTGGCAGGATATAAGACTGTGGAAACAGAAAAGAAAAACATGGTTTTTTAGACTTGTGTCGGAGAAACCGTTGCCAAAAAATTACCTCATGCAATATTCACAATGAACTTTCATTCATATATTATGGTAGCTAACACTGAGAAGAGAAGATGCTGTAGCTTAAGGAAGGTATTTCAATAATAGATGTATTATGTTAAAATTGAACTCAAATACAGCCTCATCTAAGGCATGATGAAAAACCTTTTTTTTTAGGTTAAACAATTTTTGATCCCTCATAAAGGTATGTTTTCTCTTAACTTTAAAATGTTTTTCTTATTTTATTTAATTCTTTTTCTTACCCCAAACCAGCCAGGCTGCACTGGCTCCTTTTGTGTGTTCTTCCACTGCACCACACAGAAAGGTAGTTTACCTAAACTATTAGTAAAAGTCACAAACTCTGTGATAAACGTATATTTCTTCTAACATCTTTTTAATAAATGCATTACGCTGAACTCACACTGGAGCCTCAGCAGCCAGAAATGCTTCATAAAGTGTTCAGTAACTTAACGCAGATTGTGTGCAGATGCCTACAAAGAAAGACAGGAATCTGAAAATAACCTCCAAACAAGCAGAAGACCAAAAAAGTAATAAGAATCTAATATTCTTTACAAACTGAGATTCATCTCCACCTTCTAACACATCTGGGGAAAAGACCACGGCTGGACAAGCAGCCATTCAAAGAGGGAAACTACTGAGGGGCCACAGATCCTGAGTGGCCCCAGAAACTGTTCATTTATCTTCACTGATTTTGGCAGTTTGATTACTTATAAATGGGTTACTTATACCACCAAAACACAATATCAACTGAGGTGGGCCCTGCATTATTAGCTAATTATTTGGCCCCGTCTTCTGGAGGCGCCCTGGGTCACGACCAAGGAGCACACTCAGTTCAGTCAAATCAATTTAATCAAATTACTCCAAGTGGAGACAAATGAAGTATTAATTCAGCATAGCACTGGTTGCAGAATTAAATAGAAACTTGATGGTGGCAAGAAGGAGAAGATGGACCACAGGGGTTCTTGAACAAGTTAATCTGGTTATGGTGGAGCTTGGCACAGGGTTCGGGATGTTCAGCTCTGTGACCTAGCTGGACCACAGGTGTGGCTCAAGTGGTAGGAGTGGGTTGTCTATCAACTGGAAGGTTGGCGGATCAATCCCTGACTCCTCATGCATGAATGTGTGTGTGATTGGGCGAATGAGATGCTCAATGGTGCTCAATTGAGTAGAAAAGTGCTGTATAAGACCCATTTCCCAATTGTAAAGACAGCACACAATGGCGCTGAGCTCTTCATAGTGAAAACCCCTATTTATAGTAAGTCTGACAGTATAACATATTTCATCCATATTGCTCTTCTCTACATATAACCTCGAGAGCAAGTTCAAGCAAACAAAGTCACGGAGCATACCACAATCAGGATGGGAATGTCATTATCAGCACACATTTACTGGGAATCAGGAGGAGAAAAATAGCTCCATAAAATATACGGCCAATGCATTACAAAAAAAAACAAACAAACTAGACATGCAGTAATGTTCTTAAATGCAGCGCTCGTTTATTAAGTGACCTAATGCGAACCTTGGTCTAATTGTTGGTAACCACAGAACAAAGACCACAGGTCTCCTGTGCATAGGACTGCACCTTCCTCAATACAGTTATAAAGAAATTCACAGAATACAACAATCAGATTTTAACCCACAATTCACTCCAGTCATTTCAGATCTTCATCACACATCATGAGGCGAAAGCTACAGTTTTGTAGTAACCTACACATTCAGAAACTTGATAAATGAACTCAAGTGAATTGATAGCAAAGCAGTCTTTTTTTTCTTACATCAGTCTAGAGAAAAGTACTTTATTCTGCCAGTTTTAGCACGGGTGACTCTAGCCACTGGTGTGGTACCTGTCCAAGAACAACTTGTCTGAGGTCGCTGCAGAGCTGGAGTCTGACACAGTGATTATAGGTGGTGCTCATGGGTGAGGAAAGCTGTGGTTTCGAGCTGAGTATCTGAGAAATCCATTGTGAGCTTCACCTCTTCTGAGGTAGCACTTGACTGAATTATTTGCTATAGGGAGGAAGCAAGTGAGTCCCCAGTCTGTTACTAGGAACAATATCTCAGCTACACCACACTGAGGATAGGCCTGGGTGTTATATAGTCACATATGTGTTATTCATTTTCAAAGTGTCTTAATTTGTTTGAATAGAGGTTACTGCAATAACTGCAGAACTAACTCAATACATTTGTTGAACTGGATAATTTTCCGCAAAGATTTACATAAGGGAAAGAATGGGAAGATTTGGGGTGGATGACACTTTTCGTTTTGTGCCCCTGCTAAGGGATCTTTAACGGGAAAGAAAAAAAATGAGCCAAACTCCACTGGAGCCATTGTGAATGGCAGCTCTTACCTCATGTATACTGTACCAGAAGAGACCTTTCATGCAAATCTTCATGATTGAAGGATTGAGACGTGGGGAGCTCCTTTGGGTTTGGAAAAACTAGATCTTTATATTTGAAGAGCTGTGATGTCAGGCATGTTACAGTCCATCAGTTGGATACCTGCCTCAAATAACTTCTACCAAGTGGACTCCGGGGAGTCTTTTTGCAGACAGAACTGTCTAGAAGCTGGCTCACACTTTTCTCCGCATATGTGGCGGGCGTGAGCGTGAACTGTGATATGTGCAGAATGCTTAGATACGTAGGGAGAAAACAGTAATCATGATGCATGCTTGGTTTGTCGTGACGTGTTTCATGCTGCTCTAGACACATTGTAAATTCTATCAGTCATCCAATAAATCCTGCTAGAGGGAAAACGCAACACAAGATATATGACTGTGTTAATGAACATGAGCCAAAGGTGTAGTAGTCTGGACTGAACCTGAATGGGGTGTATGGATTCAGTGCGAGTGGGCTGTAATCCACGGGGACTTGGAGGTTGGAACGTACCTAGCAACATGGGGGCAGACACAAGGCCTTAGTCACAAGGGGTTAATTGTAGGTGTTTAAAGAGCACATGTTGTTAAAGAGCTTGTGGGTGGAAAGAGTTCTATTTATACATGGCAGAGGTAATGAGGTGAAATTATTCTGTCCGACAGAGATGGGATGTGACCACAGCAGGCTTGTGGAGACTCCCCTGCCCCTGGCTTAGACTCCTGAGACTGTTTTCAGTCCAAATACGGGTGCTGAAACGTAAGCTTGTTAATTAATTCCCATTTACATATGGCCAGCTGTGGTTTCCATTGCGCCCTACAGCTCAGGCGCCCTGTCACAGTAACAGGCGATTGATTGACTAATTAATGGTTCCCCAGATGGAATGGTTAAATTGAAATCAACTCAACAGGTCTCAGACGGTATTAGCTACGGTAATGTTTTCATTACTCATGTTTACATGATAAAACATATAAACATAGGCTTACACGTGGGGAATCACAAGAATAATTTGAAGGCTCTGAGAAGATTAGGCTTTTCACTCTGGAGCCCTTCTCAGTTTAAAGTGATTCACTGTTTTATAATGAGGAAAGGCTCAGTACTTTTTTTTGTTCTAACACAAATGTGTGTTTTTATGATGCTGGAGCTGTACTCATTTGAGATTATTTAATAAAATTTATAAAACAACAATAAAAAAAAAAAAACATCTTCAGAATGTGAGTGAACAACTGTTCCTTGCTCCACTAGAGGGAGCAACTTGATAGGGGTCATACAGGAAAGAATTACTTGATATTGTCAGATACTGTAGTAGAGATTCACTCTCATGAAAAAGGATGCAAAAAAATTATGCAATTTAATTTTGTTTTCATTTTTAATGCCCAGAAATCATCACTCAGCATCACAAGGTTAATGTGATGGACCACAGAACAAATAGTTAAATTCACAAAAAAAGAAAGAAAGTAATATGCAATATGTCTACACTACCATATTTAGTATGTGTATGTATTTATTTATCGTACTAAAATTACATACTTTTGAATTAGTATTATTGTGTATATTTCATTGGTCTGTAAGGTGTTTTTTCCTGAGCAGATACATGTCCTACTCTCGGCTAAGCCATAGGACGGAATATAGCCTGAGGATGTTCAGAGGGAAGAGTATGTGGTTGCCAGATTCTGATCACAGGAAAGACCCGTGTAATTGAAGAAAAAAAGAAAACAGCAACTTGAACAACTTGCCAAAATCATCATGCAATTTCTGGACCCCTCTAAAATGCTGAGGAGGGAAGCCGAATCTCCTTCCCTTATTACTGCTCAGCCCCCTTTAAATCCCCTTGAACGATCATTTCTTCCAATAGTTGTTTATAAATTTGGATAGATGGAAATACGAAAAAAATAAAATAAATAAATGAAGTGAGACCTTTCTATGGTTATTATTAATAGGGTAATGAAAATACCCTAATTAAATGTTTGCAATTCATAGTGCTTTTTCCCCTGGCGCTCAGGTTACACGGACTGAAACAGCGTTTGTCCGTGTTAGTGAGAGCCCAGGTTTTACCCTTCCTGTCTGCCTGCTGGTAAAGGAGAGAGGCCAGAGCTCTATGGCATGACGGTCAGTGGCACCCACCCTGCATTTCCATCGGCGCCTGCTGTCCGAGCCAAGGCTGAAAAAGGTGAAATGGCTGATATATACACTCTCTCACAAGGCCATCAAAAATAAGTGAAAGGCCACCTCAGTCTGAGTTGGTATACTTTTGAAAAACAAAATGTGCATCCACTCTTATGAACAAGAGCCATAGATCCATGCTAGCTTCAGCAGGAACCTAGACTGGTAGTATATCATGGCCAGTGGCCATGGTACATTATCTCCTATTGTAAGATTGCAGCTGAAGAGAAAGCTCATCAGTATGTGGTGAGATTCATGCAGTTGGCTTACTCGGACACCTAAACATGAACTGCAAACATACCGTAGCATTTCAGTATTTTATATTTTTTGATTTAAGCACAGTAAGAGAGAACTGCCTTTGTGTAAATATTCTTTTTGGCTCCTGTTTTTCTCAGCATGACTTTTCCAGCGCAAGAGCGATCCATCGTGGTCACGCGGCCTGCTCGAGCCCCGCTCGCTTAATTCATTCATTTCACCATCATGGGAAAATCACAGTGTGGCATAATTGTGCTTACTTATACACTTATGGATTTTCACGTTAAAACTTCTCAATGAAAGGTTAAATTCCTGGCACACACATAAGCCCGACTAAAGTGAGCAGATATTACGTGATTGTTTGAGCTTGTCTAAAAGTTGTGTAGTCTTAGGTAAATTATTATGTCACTCTCTTGAAATAATATTACCTGAAACATTAAATTCTTACAGCAGACTCAGTCTCTGTTCAGGATGTTCATTTACTTTGAAGTGAAGCCCAGCAGAAAAACTTCGGCATTAAACATGATTAGAAGACCCTAACGCAGCTACACGAGTTCTGTGATAAGCTGCCTGGTAAAGAACATTTGACAGCGATTTGGCACACTTTAATTAATTTAATAACAGTAAACAGGCTTTTAGTGTGAGCTGCATCCTGACAGCTGTGGAGTAATTGAGATTTTTCAGTGTCTTGATTTTTTTTTTATGTTTTGAAAAGCAAACAAGTTCTTTTTTCATAAAACAAAGGGGAAAAAAGGAAAGGGGGAAAGCATCATCAAAGACTTTTTTTCTTTTAAACCAAATTTGAGCACTTGAATATGTTACCAGTTTAGATAAAGCAATTTTAACCTTAGAATAAAATTTACCCGGGTGAAAGCTAAGTGATCAGCAATGCCTGAATTTTAGTGGGATTACTTTGCACTACATTATCAGTAGAAATGTGTAGATTGTCTTCTATGTCACAGTAAATTTAAAATCTAGACATTCTGTCAATCATCAGGTTCTCAAAAGCGTCACACTCTTATTGGTTTGAAATAATTGTGTTTATTGCTGTTTAGCAGTGCAGAATTTTGTTCATGTGGAAGATAGGGGGAAAGAAAGACAGGTGTTACTAGCATTAAATCCAAACTAAGCTAAAAGCTGATGAGGAAAAACTCACTAGCTTATCCTCAATTAAGTCACATCAACACCATTTCCAGAAGGAGTGACTGAACTCTGCTTGCTCTGTTTTTTTTGTTTTTTTTAATGAAAACCCAACAGTGGCCTTCTGATGGCAATCCCAGGTCTGTCCTTGTTAGGCATCTGCTGGAGGGATCATCATCTGTGTTTGCTTGGCACCCGCTGAGTGATCTGTGCACCATGGGCTAAACTCTCCCAGATAATTTCCATAAATATGAATAATGTTCACCTTTTCCACTTTTAGTGAAGGTCTCAGAGGGATGCCGTGGGGATGAATGTGTGTGCCATGGCATCCACAGACTAATAACTTATCTGCAAATGTGTTTCTGGATTTATAGATTATTGCTGTTTAGCTGCAAAGACTAATATTTTAATGAGGACATGACTCGACTCCCTGGTTGGTAACAGCTTTCTTGTGGACAGAAGACATGCTTGATAAATTTTGAGATTATAAGGCAGAAGCAGGCAGACTTGCAGGTGAGCATCTGGGGACTTTTTGCATAGCATTCGATTTCAAAGGGTCTCGAGGATATTAACATGCAAATTTTAATTGTATGGGGAAATAGAAAAACAGCAAAACTCACCATGAAACAAATGAAGCATGCAGAGTTAAATGATGCATTCTAATGTCTTTTACACATAAAAATTTCTCCTAGACTAAGTTCACCATTTATTTCTTCTCTTACCTGTAAGTTTTATAGGAACCTATAAAACCCAGTGCAGCCGAAGGAGAAGAATGATAAACTTTTGATCACTTTATGGATAAAAGGCAGGGAAAAAAGCATAAAACAGTAAAAACAGACTTATTCTGTGATTAAATAATTTTTTTTTGGCTTACTTTTTACATGCAACATGTGTTTGCTATACAGCCGTAACTCACACAATAAGGTGAGTATTTTACAGAGAAAATTTCTCCTTTTCACTTATTTAAACTGACACCCACATCATGGCTGCACCTCTCTGAGTGTGATTCTGCCAGATGTGCATTCTGTTAAAAAAAAGAAAAAAAAGAAAAAAGGAGTTTTTCTTCCACTGTTGCCAAATACTTGCTTATAGGTTATAGTTGGGTCACTGGGGTTCTCTCTCTAATATTTTAGGGTCTTATACACAACATAAAGCACCTTCAGATGACTGTGGTTGTGAAACTGAATTGAAAGAGAATGGATAAATAATAACCAGGAGAAGAAGGAGGAATATTTAATGTCAATATTAAACGAACTTAATTCAAATGAAATGAGGAAATATGTAAACTGTATTCTATAATACCGGACTAAAATGTGAGCTATTATTTCTGTAGCTGTCGAGTTTAAAATTAACATAAGCTGAAAAATACTTGATATGTTTCAACAAGAATATCAGCTCCCAAAATCCATGTCACCCCATTTCCACTGCAGTCACATATTGCCTCCTAAAGGGTAATACAGACAAAGGGCATGACCTCCATTTTTTATTTTATCTTGAATAAAAAAAAGAAGAGGAAAAAACTGATATTCATTCATCATAATATTTGAATTTATTTGTGCTATTGTTCTTTTAAATGTAATTTGTATTTCTGGGCTCAACCAGCTCCTCAGACATTCCATATACCTCCCCTCCATCGCTTCCACACACACACACACACACACACATTGTATGTTCGACTGTGCTCGAGACAGTAAATCACACTCCTTTGAGGAAACCATTTTTAAAAGCCTGACATCCAGCTTCCTTTTTCTGATTGCTGATTACACCTCAGAGTTTTTGAATGCAGCTTTGCTAGTCACCTCAGGACCAGCACAGGACAAGGTTAAGAAATCTCCAAGCTGTAAATTAAGCACATACATTATCTATGGCCCCAAATTTGATCCGCTGATCACCGTCTCCTCTTTGCAGCGGGCGACCTGAGGCCTCCCATCCTGGAAATGATGAAAGAGAAGAGAAAGCTCTAATGGCTTTACCATCGCTCTGAATCCCTGCTTTGTCTAATATTAAATCATCGCTCATATTTCTCAAAGCTCGCCTCGAATGGCAACTTAGAAAGAATTTGCAAACCAGCGCTTAACAAATTCACAGATTGTGTAAAAAAAAAGAAAAGCACCAGGCATGGAATTTAAGTATTAGCAGATGAAATGTATGGATGGCAGCATAAATCATACTGACTGAATTTTAAAAGCTGCATCTCCTCTGTTTCACAAAAACGAATCTACATCCTCAAGTTGTCTTTGTGTAGGAACATTCCTGAGACTGGAGGAAGTACTGTAAGAGCTGTGAGCACTCAGCACCAGTCACTGATATAAAATCATGTGGTTTATCTTTGTTATGTTTTTATATATCTGCACAATTAAAACACTACTCGTATAGCGTTTATATTGTTTTCATTAGTATTGCTGTGACTGAGGTTCTATAACCTGAATAATGTTGTTCATTAATGAGGGGATACAGTATCCCTGCACGGCTTTTTTTTATTTATCGTTCATAACAGCAAAACATTAATCACGTTACATCATCTGTAATGGTTCAACAGCAGCATGGAAGTCTCACTGACTTATATATATATTAAAGAAATCAGTTATATATGTTATATTTGTTATTAGACTTAATGGAAAATTTCCATTGTTTGTCATTGTGTCTTTTTGTGCTTCTATTTTTCAGTTTTAGTGTCAGCAATTTCTCTGCTACCACCAATATGTAAATCCTTTTGTGGTGGTAATCATATTGTTTTTATTCTTTGAAGCATAGTGCATTATTTCCAATTATTCAGTTACTATTATTTTTCATCAACTTCAGCAGAGCAGTGAGGCCAGTCTTGGTCTGCTGTCTTATGACTTCTTAGGAGCTGGTTCTGTTTTTAAGCACATTTCCCCAACAGATGTCCCATCCATTCCCAAGTGTTGTTGAAAAAAAAAAAGGAGAAAAAAAAAAGGTAAAAGACTTCTTTCATCAGTAATTGATAGGTGCTTGTTTTGGTTCATTGGCCTTGTGGTCACTCTTGCCACTATACGTTATGAATTTATCAGAGCTGGAGCTAGTGTGTAAAGCTTGGGAGAAGGTGGAAACAAGTGTGTCATGACCAGAGAGGGTGGCACATATGCCATGCTTGTCAGGATGACTAATTGCCTGGGGCAACAGGTCTCACTGTGGGGTGTTAACAATCAGCCAGGCCTCAAGCTGTAGCCTGACAGCCAGCCACATGACTTGGATGTGAGCCGGTCACCTGCATTTTGTGTTGCTTAACAGAGGCTTTGTCTCAGTGAGCTTTATTCAAGTTGCTTTACCGTTTACACTATAAAAAAACACATTGCCCCCTTTGTTAGAAATCCTTTACACTACACACAAACCTCTGTAATATTTTTAACTTGAGGGTAAATTTAGATCCACGGTGACTAAAAATAACTTTTAAAAAAAGAATTTGCCTGTGACACAACACAAGAGACATTTCATTCTAAATATCAGATCAAATGACATGGGTCATTTAGTCTCTTTGCTCTAAATGAGACTCTTTATTTGACAAGTCAGCTCAGATAGCTGTTCATCGGTTCAAAGTGACATTTACACTCCCCCCCTCGCCCATAAGAAACCTGCCTGCTCAGCACAGTGCACAACAGTGTCCGCTTACATTTTCATTCTCTGCACGTATATGTATGATGTTACTGAACCAAACTTGTAATAATTCTGTTAAATTGCAACTTTTAGATGTTTAAACAAAGTGATGTTCGACAAAATGCGCGGTGCTTGTGAGAGTTGTTTGTAATTCAGGAAAAAAAATGTCTTGACTGGTAATAATCTTGTAATATCTGAGAGGGTGAAACCATAAACTGCAGACACGCAGTGGTCGGACAACTTTGTGCGACGCCTTGGTGAAAACAAAGAAGGCAGTCTGTTGGACAGCTTCCTATAAAGGTTTCAGTAAACGTGACATAACCTTTCTTTCTAGAACTTGTTCTGCCACAATGCAGACAGACATCCTGAAAGTAAAATACCTTCACTACCTTGTACGTGTCAGAGTCCAAAAATAAATCATGGAAAAAAAAAAAACACGTTTTTTTTTTTTAAACACACAGCATTAAAATATTTAGGGGGGAAAGCCCACAGATAGAATAGATGCACGTACAGCATTTACGCTGGAGGAAACACCTCAGCACTGTGCTTAGCAGCACTCAGGAGACCTGTTTTCGTCCAGGCTTAGCAGGACATGCTGCTATTGCACAACTCCGTCTAATACTGTGCCTCATGTGTTTACATTGCGAGAGTTGTGCCTTTGTTGACACAAAAAATTCTGTGAAGGGGGGTTTATTTTTAAAAGTTCCAGCAAAAGTGATGTTGATCTTTTTGATAAGATTTCAAATTTAAGCTGCTTTATTTTTAAACTTTGCTCTCGCTGTGAAATGATTTCTGACTTATTAAAATATTATAACCATACTTGCTGTAAAACAAACAATCCATAAACAGATATTTAGGACGGTAAACAATGCTGATCATAGTGAAGTCGTATATGATATCGGTTCAGCACTGCTCCATACCCAAATTCAAATGACATCTCTTTCATTGTGCCTGTTCATTTGCACATCAGTGACCAGTGGAGCTTAAGTTTATTAAAACAGTGTTAACTGCCAATTAGCCGTGAGTAGAGGTGACAGATTTTTTTTTTCCCTTGCCTGGGAAGACAAATCTTTGCCAACAGCATTTTATTTTCCAGGTGTGTTAAGCTGTTTTATATGGTGTGGGCAGACAGCCTTGCCCACCCTGTAAACAGCAATGGAGAACATGTCAGAACAATAAAAAAAAAAAAGGACCACCCGAAATTTGTTGTGAGCATTAATTGGCTCATAAGAAAATGGGCTTGGTGAGTGCTTATCAGCCACTTAATGTAGCCTGTCCTTCTGTTTTTGTTGTAAAAAAAAAAAAAAGTCTGAACACAGCATAAAGTGTAGCAGTTTAATTACCCTAATTTTTGTGCTTTAATGTAGCAGAAGAAAATGAGCTTTTTAGCTTGAACAGCAGCATTTATGCTTATAACTCTGACCAGCCTAAAACATGATAGGCTGAAGCTTGTGTTACCTTTTAGTCAAGGATGAGAGCCCTCAGATAACCATTTTTTTAAAATATATATTTCCAGCCACATTGTACAAAAGAAAAAGTGAGTGAAATAAAGGCCACACCCACTCACACACTTTGTAATTGCTGAATGTTTGCCATCAACTCTTTATCTAAATCTTCCCGACACCTAATATTTTTATGACACTGTGTATGGAAATTTGTTTAACACACACAGAATCTGTTGTGATGGATGGAAGAATAACAGAAATGTGCAACAACCAAAATGTGCAGTCCAAATATACCAAAATACCAAACACATGCCTTATTGGAGCCCCTCCTCACTCTCAGTGAAGAACTCAAACATTAATATTTATGCATTAGCACTAATTTGAACTTAAGATTTATAAGGCTTGCTCACTTCAGTAGTTTTTTTGGTAATCGCCCACTTTTTTTTACTAAGCAGTTTGCAGGTTTGACTCTTAATTGTGTTCATGTATTCTATATGGAAGTAATGTCCCTGATTGTGTTGTTCGTAACACTTGTCACAAGGTGACTTATGCTTGACTAAAATTTGGCATACTTGTAGTGTTATGTTAAAATCTAAATGATATGTGTATCATATTTCTCTCTAGGTAGTTGTTCTTGTGAGTCATGCAGTAATCTGAGGGGGATATTTTTGCTCCAATGCAGAGATGTGGCTGCCTGAGGTCTTGGCAAAGTCCTGTACAGTCCGGGAAAAACTCCACTGAGCACTTGTGATTAAGTGTCTCTGTTTAAGCCCATGAACTCAAATGAGCAATGAGAGCCAAACCAAGGCTCCAAAGTTCCTAAAAAGTGTGTTGCTGGAAGCGCTGACTGAATATCATACTTCCCTTCATGTCAGCTGGTACTGAACATTATAGTTTGGCTGCTGGATTTACAAAAACTGAGCTACTAAACAAAAGATATAAAGTTTTGCCTTGAAGTGATATTGTCATGATATTTTTCTGGGTATTACCTAATACTAAAACAAAAAATATATGACCCTTACATACAGGACTACATGATATTGTGTTATTGTTAATACTGACAAAGGGATTATGCATAATCACGGCACGATCTTGTTCTAGTATATTGTGCTTTAAACTGACAGATCTAGGACGTTGTGTCTCTTGGCTTTGACCCAGACATCTGCAGTGCCCTCATTTCTTTGTTCATATAATCTACCATGGCTGCGAATCTGTGTATACATTATATTTTCTGCATTCATACAGCTTAAAATGATTCCTCAATGCTATAAAATCTTTGCTAAACTTTTTTTAAAGACCAGAAAATGAAAAACTGTCAAGAATAAAATGAATTAGAACAGGTGGGGAGACTCAGCCTATCTGCAAGATAATGCATGTTTTGTTTTCTGTGGGGTTTTTTTATGAATGAGTTTATGTTGCAGACTGTGTGCAGGCAGGCTTGTCCTGTCTCCACCTGCCTGACGGTGAAATTCCCACATTCTCCATGTCTTGTTCACGTTACTTGCCCTGATGAGCAGATAATCTTAATTATATGCTGCTATTTTTTTTTTTTTTTTTTAGTTTTCTCAACATTACCAAGAGATGCCATTGGATTAAAAAAAAATACAGTATCTGTGCCTTATTAATTTAACAACCGACTATTTATTCTTATTCACTTGACATATGCAGAGTATGTAAACAACGTAAATGAACCCCCAAACTGTGTGACTTATGACATGACAAGCTTTTGACACATGAAGCTTAAATAGCTTTTTTTTTTTCTTTTTGTATGCCCAAGTTTGACACCATCTTCGTGGGAGAATGTGTGTGGAAGCATGCTCTATTTTTAGGATCATTTAAAGGATGAATGAGAAATCAGTGGGTTAAACAACACCCACAGGAGGCGTATCCAGAGGAACCAGGAAAATGAGGTTTGTCACTGTGTGTCACATTAGCCCTTCGCAGGGTTGTTCTGTCTGTTTAGCAGAATAACACATGGATGCAAATGTGATAATGATAATAACAGTTAACTTCATTCATAATGTGCATTTCAAAACAGGTTTAAAACAGAGTACAATGTAATCCCCCCCCAACCAACCCCCCCCCCCCAAAAAAACCAAACAAAAACAAAACAAAACAAACAAAAAATGAGACAAATTCTAGTAGCTAGAGTGCCAGAAAAATACCATAAAATAACAGGTCATCACATAAAATTACAGAAATTTTCCATTTTATATATATAATGATATTTAGTGATTTGTTTATAGTGTAACAATAGATCAAAACTAAAAAATCATTAAAACATATTTGAAATATAGAAGGACATGCTTTTTTTTTTTTAGCCACAGCATCTTTATTTGTAGGAGAGAGAGAGAGACAGGAAATGGGGGGAAACATGCGGGCAAATTGGCCACAGGCCGGGACTCGAACCTGTGCTGGCCGCACCGCAGTGTGGCATATGCATGGGGTCGACAGCTTCACCACTGAGCCACCTGGGCGCCTGGAGGGCATGCTTAAAATTAAAAATATTTTGGACAGTAGAGATAAATACAAATATTAGCAATTCTAACATTTAACATTTCTGCATTTTATTGTGGTCAGGGTGCTGAAGGCTGTCAGCATGACTCCATCATGATGCCCTTCTTGGCAGAGTTGAAAAGAAAAATGTGGATCTGTCAAAGGTGAAAAATGGGTATGAGAATACAGGCACCAGACAATTTTTTTTTTTTGCACATTTTTTTAAACATATTTTTTATTGTGCTTTTTCTTTTATATACAAACATAACAACAGCAACACAACACTGCCATACAAACAAAACAAAAAAATACTCACCTTGATTGACCACCATGTTCCCAGCCATCAATTATGATATTAGTATCTCCAAGGAAACGATAAAAAAAAAATCCCAAATTTCCCAGAAGATGTCTAAGTTATTTTTAAGTGTGTAGCTTATCCTCTCCAAGGCCAGGTGCAAACACATCCCTTTCAACCACTGAGCAGCAGTGCAAATTTTCCCATTTTTCACATTGTGGCAATGCATCGTTTAGCCTCCAATAGACAAATATTCAATATTTTTAGATGGGTTAGGCATCAGACAAATTAATACTGGGAGGAACATTTGTGAAATGTAGAACAAATAAAAAGATGCTACAGGAGTCTTTATCAGGCTGTATGTGCCTGTACTCCTGTGTGTGTGTGTGTGTGTCTCACCTGCCTTCCATTTCTGTGAACGTGTGTGTGTCACAGCAGGTTCAGATGGCCACACACACTAACCCGTTTAACTCACTTGGCGCCTATGCCGCTGATGGGGGCCCTATACTGATCCTGACTGGTCCAGCCCCTAAAACAAGCTCCTGGGCTGCAGCAGCGGTTAGGACCCAAACCAAGCCTCCATTCAACTCATCAGCCTAGCTGTTTATTTTCAGAGGCATTAGAGGAAACACTCGACAGGGCTTATCAGATCCAAACAGTTGCATGTCTTTGTTATTTTATACACAGGCCTCCTCTCAACTCAGCCTCATTTTCAGTAATTGTTTTCTTTCTTGCTTGGTAGAATAACACAGGGGGCTGCATTTAACACAAGTGGTAAGTGAATCCGTCAGTGTAAACAAGGCAGATACAATACACACTGGGATTTTATCTGAGCCTTTTCTGTTATTCTGTGTTTTTTAAGCGCAGGGCTGGAGCAAGTATTGGAGAGTATGTTAAAGTGAAAGTGGTGAAATGAAACACAGGCTATGTGACACGAAGCCTCCCATGCAGACCTGTTTTTCTCAACATCACTCTCATGTCAGAAATACTGGATTTTCACCTGATTCACAAGGTATCGCTCTCTCCTTAAATCTTAATGTTAAAATTATACAAGCTCAAGCAGACCATTATGTGTGTTTTAATAGAGTAGTGTAACTAATATTGTCATGCAGGTTGTGACACTGTAGAACGTGTGGCCAACATGGTGGCAGTGTTGCACTGTCTTTCGGACAACTAAAGCCCTCTGTGCTGCACGCTGCCAAGACGTTAGAGACAATGCTGTGGATTATGAAGCAACTACGTGGCTCAACAAGTTGATTTCAGCATGTTGCAATGCACAGTGCACTGCACATGCTAGCTTGCACTCAGCAGTAGTGAAATTGTTAAAGCATGTGAGATCTAATCATTTTTCCTTATCAGAGGAGACAGCTTTGTTACAGAAATCAGAGTTTTAGGCAAGAAGGAAATAATTGCAATCACTCATGACTGACAACGCAACCTCTGTTCAACCATAAGGCCTTTAGACAAGCCAGCATTACGAGCTGAATATCAAGGCAAACATCATCCAAATCCACCCCCCCCCCCAATCCACCTCCTCGTGCTTTCAGCAGGAGCGCTCATAGATGGGCCAAGCTCCGCTCTGCCAACTGCGCCATAAAATAAACACACAGTAAATCCAGCATGATTAGCATTAATCATGATCACGTCACTGCTAATGCACTGACTGAGAGCCATACAGTGAAATCACACTATGCTAGACACTCCTGAGGAGGAGGAGGCGGTCAGCACAGACAGAGTGACCTTCAAGAGCTGCACTATGATAAAATTCATTAAGAGCAGTGTGGTGCGGCGTAGCGGGGAAGACGTGACCCCCAAAGGCACAAATCAACATAGGCGTTGGACACGGTAAACTTCACTTTATTTGTGTGACCCCTGTATCTGGAGAGAGAGGCGCTTTGAAAATATGCAACTTTTGGGAAAGACATTTATTTAAAAGGCTCTTTTCAACTGTGGCAGTGCCAGACACAGTTTGACTAAAAGGTCCCACAAGGCTTGTAACTTATTGTCAGGGATTGGATTTCAGCTAAAATTAACCATCAGACCCAATTTATTACTCTGATTGAGGACTCTGAAAATGCCAGCAATGGGCTCCCATTATAAAAGCTAAGCCTTGAGTTGAAGATATAATGTTGCAATTTAATTCAACCCACAACACTTGCGAGGCAAAATGTGTAAAAGTGCTGGTAATAGTGGCTTAGGTTTCCCCGATGTATTGAACTGGCCAGAAAGGCTTGGAAAAACAGCCAGAATCCCCTACCAATTTTATGGAGGTGGCAAAACCTGTGTCTTTCCCTAGGTGACTTGACTTATTAAACACACCAGAGACGGAGAGTTATGAAACAGACCAAACTCAAACTGGCACATTGTAGCTCGGTTGGTTTTACAGCAAAATGCACCACGGCTTGGGAGCTGCAAAAAGGATCTGCTAACAATTAATTGAGTTTAATGTTTCTGTCACTTTATATGTGATTTGAATTCAAAATAATTCAATCCTAACACTGTGACATGTTTGAGGTGGACAGAAGCATATTAGACTGTAGCGCAACCTTTCAAAACTAAATGCTTCTGTTTATGATTCCTGTCACATCAGTTTGCCACCATAAGACATTTGAATAACTGCTAGAGAGAGTGCAGTTCCCTGTTCTGTAAACTACGCCTTTTTTACATATATGATATACCCTGTTTTTTGTTTCACTTATATATATATATATATATATATATATGTATATAATGTTGCATGTAGGGTATACAGACAAATGCTCTTCTGATTGAGAGGTCGTATTCTCACTGTTCAAACACAGGTGTTGTGTCTGGTAAAAAAAAAAAAAAAAAAAATGCTGCCGCTGCTGCTGCCACCCAGCCTGCATTGGCTCTTTTAAATATAAAATGCACTAGGTACACAAGCAAGACTTACAGGAACTCCAGCAGTTATCAGGGATTATTTGAGCACCACATCCTCATGCACCCAACACCACTACAGTTAGTTTTGGGGTGGGGTGTGTGTACTGTTTGCACTCTCTACATACAAACAAGCAGTTGAAGATTTCAACAGGTTTACTGCTTGGAAGGAGCCACAAGTGCTGTTGCCAGGTGACATGCTGCCTCGCCCTCATGCTGCAGTACATGAAAACAGCACTGCCCTGGAGCTGGACACAAATAAGGAATCTTGACCAGAAACTCTTGACTCCTAATGTGCTGTACATCTCTGAAGTGGGATGAGACACCCTGTTCTTTTTAGCGTCCTCAGTCTTTGCACATGAGCACAGAAATTTTGCCGCAGCAAAAACACGTCGACAGCTTTCTACACGATTGGATGGCGTGAATAAGATTTAGCCACCTAGGGTGCAATATGGACGTGGCTGGCACAAATCCATGTCTCTGGTCACAGATTCTGGCCGGTGACACTGGCGTCCAACCAACACCATGCTGCACACTCTTCACCGCTGGCATCCTCCACTCAAACCAGAGACTGTAAACACAAGTAGGGTGGACCACACACGCTTCAAATTTCTGAGCTCGGTGAAGAAGAGAGGAATACTTAAAGGACCAATTACTATTTTTTCAGTTTTCTGACCAGTTACCGTATTTGAGTGAAAGCAGGCAAACCAAACGTATAATGTGATTTTAAAATAAAGCCTACCAGCCAGACGTAAAACACACACGTAAAGCTAATTTAAATAATTTTCACAATCAGACTGTTAATTTGTTTCAGCTGGGCAAACGGACAAAAAAAGGTCTGAATATCACAGATAAACAGAGACACGCATGTGTCCATATACAGTTACATAACATCCTAAACAGCACTGGGTGAGGTGAGGTGTAGGAAGAGGTTTGTTTGTACAGCACAACAATGTGTACTTTGTAGGCCTCTGCGGGTTTGAGTTTGTATGTATATTTTGGCCACATTGTCGAGTAGCTGACCACTCGTTGATAGATGCCAGTTGACAGATAAGGCCACTACAGCATTTAAATTTGAACACCCAGTGGTACAGCCTCATTTTTCATGAACTCCAAAACAAAATGAACCAAATGTTTCAGCAAAGTTTAAAGTGTCACTGAGATTACAATACAAAAAGGTTTTTGGCAGTTTCTGTCAAACTATTAAAAAAAAAAAAACTTTGACAAGTAAAACACAAACTAGTTGGTTTTCAAGGTTCTTCCTTTGTGCCCCACTTTGGTCCGAGGGGGGGGGGGGTAGGGGGGGGGGGTTACTTTTGTTGGCGTGGCGGCTCTATGTGCACAGCACACGGCGACGGTGGAGAGTTTCGCTAGTCGCTGTGCTAACGTACCTGCTAGCGTTTCCTTGTTCAACATGTTCAACATTTGTTCTGCGTGACTTTTCTCCCAGGTCGTTCAGGGGCCCACCTGTCGGGACCCTGCGCCCCAGTTTGAGAAACACTGGTTTAAACAGATATTAGAAACTTCAACTGCAGCAGTGCACAAATAACGTCAAGATTGTTGTAATTGTAAAATTTCTTGTGAGAGGCCAGCACCTTTCTACACAGGAAACTATTGGTAGATTGCTTTGCTATCTTGAAAGTAGGTTCTTTAATGAAAAAGGTGTTTTTTATTGTCAGGAATGACAATACTACTGAGAAAATAAGAATGATTTCCTCTGTGCTCTTAGTTTCAGAAACAGACATGTTTGTGGCTCAAAAAGGCCTCTCAGATGGGCTGAGTCCAGCCATTTTTTTTGCACCCATAGCTCAGAGGGATTTGTCAGGCTGTGTGTTTCTCACAGTTTTAAACAAACAAGCCCAATTCCAGATTGGGAAAAGCAGGCTGATGAGGGAAATCACTTTATTTAAGGGCTGATGCCACATTATAAACACCCTGCTGAAGATTACATAAGACATTTATAATAGAAAGCTTATTTAAAAGTGTAAATGTTATTGGAAAACGTGATTTAGTACTCCATCTGTTTCACAGAAATTAGGGTAATTCATCAGATTATAGTTCTTTGTTCAATGCAGCTAGATAACTTGTGGTTTATTCCTTTAAGTTTGAGGTTCTGTTGAACCAAGATGACATCAAAGCAACATTTACTTGATAAACCACAGAGTGACATATAGGTCAACATTAATGTAAAACCGCATAGAACAGATGAAAGCAGCAAGTTAACTGTTATCTCCATGATCTGTTGACACTGGAAGCAAATGAGATGAGCAAATGTTAAGATATCTAAATAAGAATAAAGCAGTTATAGTGTAAATATAATCATGCCAGAACAGCTGTGAACATAGGGCGTTAATTATTTTAGGTCTGCTGAAAAATAACCCTTTGTGTAAAAGATGAAATACTAATTAGGCTGGATGAGCAACGGCACTGAAGAGTAAAGAGAAATCATGTCCAATCAATCATATCGTGATGTTTAGAGGTTAAAAATGAGACAGAATTTGAAAAAAAAAGAAAAAATCCATAATAGCGTCAGAGACTGCTTTCAGATCAGAGGTTGCAAAACCTTGAAGCTTTCATATTCCCAGGTGAGCGTTGCACGGTTGAAAGAATGAATGAGAAGGTGCACTCCACTTCAGTAGCAGACAGGTATCAGGTTGCTGTTCCTGAAAATGTTTTTAATGTTGACTTCCCCCTTGGAGCCTGCTTCCTGCTCTCTAGGGCCTACTTAACATGTACAAGAAAAATGGCCGATGAACTCAGCGAGTGAAGATCAGCTTTGAGAGCTAACGCAGCAGCCAGATCCATTTAGATCCTGCACTAAAAACTGGAAACCGCTGCAAGTGTCAAAGCTTATTTTTCATGATCTCTTCAGAGTGACAGAGAGACTAAATGGGGAAACAGGCGCATGACTTGCTCATCATCCATGTTTGTTTATGTAAATAAACATCTGCTTGGGCACCACGTACTTTTTCTCCTCTTTTTCCAGCAACATGGATTAAAGAAAAAACAAAAACAAGGAAATGCGTGGTGTGAAAATAGCCAGTGCAAACACAGATAACATCCTTATTTAATTTATAGCTAAGCAAATATATTACAGTGGTTTACTCTGACTTTCAGTTCAGGAGATGAATATGTTGATTTAGAGATTATAGTTTAACGAAACAGAGACTAACAGACACTGCGGGCACTCAATGGGCATGTCTCTGCACATTTGGTTTTATTGCTCTGCTGTTTAAATTCTGAGTGCTATTTAGGTCTATATATTTCAAGTATGGGTCGTCTAACAAGTCAACATATGGGGCACACTATATATTAAAGGTTGTGTTGTTGTTGTTTTTTTATTTATTTAATTGCTCCTTTTTATTTCTCTTATTCTGAAAATACTGGGAGACATAATACCATCCAGCAAATTCTCTCAAAATATGTGAGCAGCCAGAGCAGTCATAAAATTGTTTCCTCTTAGGCACAAAAGGGATGTACGGAGTGGCTAGATAGACTCTTTATTTAAAAAACATCACATTAAGATCAAGACCTGACAGCAAATTGCATGAACACAAGATCAGAACAATAAAAGCCATTCACTCAAAAACAACCTCAACACATGCACGCCCACGACCACAGAAATTAAAGCAGATCACAAGTCTCTTAGTGTCTTTAACTTGAAGCTATGCTGCAGCTGATTTCAGTAGTGAAATGCATGGTGCCAGAAACCATCAATTTTGAATAAAGACACTGGCCTAGATGCCAGTGATTACCATCCAACCTTTTTATATAACTCAGTGTGTTGAGTGTAATAACAGTCTGCAGTACTGAATCCAATCATATTGTGGTACGACACTGTTCAGTTGTTTAAGAATAGTAACTGCAGTATGATACTATAGGATGACTCAGTATAGATAGCATGGTGGATTTTTGCAGGTGGATGAACTTGACAGGCAGATGAGCGGTCTGTAGACAAGTCTGGCTATCCAGGAATGTGTCTCTTTGATCCCAAGATTATGGTTTGATCTTTTGGGCTGGGCTGATCTGCTCTTCTCTCATCCAAGGGGCCTCTCAGACCTTACAGATATATAGATCTAACCTGCCTGTCAGGATGATCAAATAATATCATCTGCATGGATCCCCAAACAAACCCAAAATTGTAATTTTATACCAACTCTGAATATCTACCCTAAATCCTTTGCAGTTTTCCAAACTCTTCTGTTTGATCAACTAATTCTTTAGCTTTGAATATTTGAAACAAATATAAAACTTACAGATCATTTTCAGGTCATAATCCCTGGTCATTTCAAATCTGGTACATATTACATCTCTAAAAGAACAGCCATAAGATCAAGTCCAGTATATAAAAAAACACCACTATTTTACTGAAAAATCTAGCACTACTGTGAAGTCCTGCATCTTGTGACAAAATTAGGCAATCTGTGATGCTTTTTATGACCCTTGTTTCTTCCTACAAGACTGGTGACATAAAAAACAAAACAAACTGTGCAACAGCTTAGCTGTGAACTTAACTTTGCACTCAATTTACCATCATTAATAAATAGCCAGCCCTCATCTTCCATTAGTTCTGCTTCACTGGATCCTCATGTACAGTAAGACCATGCTATCATCACTGCTAGCTGCAGTAAGTGATGCAAGAGTGTTGACCCCTCTTAGCAAGGGGAAAGAGGGTTGCACCGCTGATGTGGTCAAGTTTCTCTTATGCCCCAGATTAGATTACATTAGATTATTGAGCCTGCTACAACTCCAAACAAAGAGGTGTAGCCATATTGATTAACAGGAAGATTAACTTTAACATTAGCAACACCACAATAGATCCAGAAGGCAGATTTATAATACTTAATTTATCTATTCAGAATACAGATTTATGTGTTGCCAGTATATATGGACCAAATGTTGATGACCCC
>JAVDPK010002573.1:294872-308687 GCA_034780415.1 Cichlasoma orientale
TGTCGGGGGCCGGATGAAAAGCTCTGGCGGGCCGGATGTGGCCCGCGGGCCGCCAGTTGACGTTCCCTGCCCTAAAGTGCAGCACTCTATAGAGTAAATGTCATTGATAAACAAGACTGCACAGTCCACAAATAAATGTATTAAAGTGTGTTAAATGTATTAAAGTGGCCTACTGCCACCTACAGTAGACCTGCTGAGTCAGGCCTACTGTAGGTGGCATACAATCTGCCCTGGTGCTGGTTGTTACTGGTTTAACTGGAGGAAGATACTGAGAAAAACATTTAGTTTGGAGAAGATAGTTTGTTATTTTTCTTATATTAATTTTATACAGATTAGTGTTGCTTTGTATACACAGATTATCTCCCACCTAACACTGGCATTTGTTTTCACTGGAAAGCATGTCAGTGGTATTACAACTGAAACTCTAACTCAGGGTCTTTTAAGTGGTGAGTGACAAATATACTCGCTACTATTGTAAAACACAGAAATTGAAACAGTCTGTCTCTTTCAGTCGGATTGTCTTTCCTCCTCCTTTTCTCAGTTAACAGACCCCAGAGGTAACTAGTACTTGTCAACATTTCCTTATAGTGTTGCCTTCACACATGTCTATCCAACTTGATCGAAGGAATGATGCTAAATGAGGAAAAAAATAGCACTCACCCATTTCCCCTTCCTCCTTTTAGAAAACACTGAATGTCAGACTGACTTTCCACTGTGTTTGGTCTGTGTTTGGTCTCAAGGCATCTGTTAGATGCCTTGAGACAACATATGTTATGATTTTGTGCTTTATGAATAAAACTGAACTGACCCTGGGAAATCTTAATTGAACATATCCTGGAAACGGGATTAGATTCATGAACCACAAACATTTTAACATTCCATCCCTTGTAACAGGAAAAACCAGCCTTTCAGGTATGGATGTTCAAGTACTATTGTCTTCTCTCTGGCTCATGCAAACGTGAACAGGCACACGACTTCAGTATGTGGCCGAACTTGAACAATGACAAGCATTCCTAGCAGAGAAAAAAACTTTGGAGGGACTGCAACTGCATAATTGTTTCCATCATGCAGATTAGGCATCTTTTATTCTGGCTGATAGTTACTAGTTGCTCTCTGTAAAAAGCAAGGGCTCTCGGGGTGTGGACGTTTTTGTTCTTTGTCTCATCAAGGTCATGTTTCCTCATGAGTAGGAAACTACTCTATTGAAGTATCTCAGGATTTTCAGCCAGACAGAGTCTGGGCATGGCATGGGAAACTAAGCGGCATGGATTATGCCATTTAGTCCCATTTAGCCTCAAGGCCCTGTAGGCTATGTCAACGATATTTCCAGTTATAGTAAAAAGAAAGTACACCTTCTTTAAATTCTAAAGGGTCTATGTACCTGTAATCAGCTCCCAACATACTAATGCCTCTTTTCTGCTAGTACCTACTTGGCTCGACTTTGCTCTATTCGGTTTTGGTCATTTTCCATTACAACTGAGGACCACCGCCATGTGAGTGGGATTGTTATAGCAAGGCGGCCCAAAAGTCAGGTGACGTCATTTATCTGTGACACAAACACAAACATTCGCGCCATCTAGCTCCCTCTGTATTCTGTTGTCAATCACCAGGAACAAAAACATGTGCAAGTGTGTAGCCATTTATCTTGTTGGGTTAAAAAATGGCAGGTTTGAGTCTTGTGAAGGAGTCGCTCTCATGATTCCTCTAGTGACGTCACTTCCTGGCCAGTCAGTGGCGTGGAGTCTGTTGATGTCACATTTTCAACTTGACTGAGCTCTCTTGGAACCTCGGCTGAGTAGGTACTAAAAAATGTACCTGGTACCAAGTGCTACCACCTAAAACCCTAAAAAACGAGTAGAGTTGAATCGAGTTGAGTAGATACTGGTGGAAAAGAGGCATAACTGTCTCCCTTCCCTCACTAACCTGTCATGGCAGATGGCTATTTCTCTCTTGGCCTGGTTCTGCCTGAGGTTTCTTTATGTTAAAATGGAGTTTTTCCTCCCCACTGTCACCAAGTGCTTGCCCATAGTGGTCATTTGATTGTTGGTGTTTTCTCTGTAATATTGTAGGGTTTTAGAATATAACGTGCCTTCAGGTGCCTGTTGTGATTTGGCACAATATATAAATTGAATTGAATTTAGCTGAAAATACCAGAACATATTAAAAAATAAAATAAAATAAAAAATAATCTGGTCCTTAGCAGATGACCTCAGATTAATTATAAAACGTGACATATTACTTATTGTCATCATCTACCGCTAATAAAATGTACATGATTAACTGAAAAGGAACAGCACATCTTAGATTTGGAAAGTTGCATCTGAACAAACCACAAGACTTCTGGAACAATGTCCTTTGGAGACATGAGGCCAAAGTGGCGATGTTTGGCCACAATCAACAGGGTCATGTTTGTTGAAAACCAAACACAACATATCAGCACAAATATCTCATACCAACTATTAAGCACCAGGTGGTGGAGGGGCGATGGTTTGAGTTTGTTTTGCAGCCACAGGACCTGGGCACATTGCAGTGAGTTGACCATGGACTCCTCTGCGCGCCAACGAATTCTAGAGTTAAATGTGAGGTCTGTCCAACAGCTAAAGCCCAAATTCATGTAACAGGACAATGATCCCAAGCACAGCAGCAAATCTGTAACAGAATGGCAGTTTTGCAATGGCCCAGTCAACATCGAGACCTCAACCTGACTGAAATGCTATGGCAGGTCTTTAGGAGACTTGTGCATAAACAAATGCCTGCAAACCTCAATGAGCTGATGCAACACTGAAAAGAAAAGTGGGCGAAAATCCCTTCATGATTTGAGAAAGTCATACAAAAAAAATTACTTCAAGTAATACCATATATGTAATATGGTATGTGGTGTTGTTCTATAGACCAAATTTTTAGCCCTGGTAAGAACTAGATGATTTTTTATTATTATTACACTTTAGAATTAACAGAGGATGTGCTTTCATTTAACATGACTATAGATTGCTTGGTTGTATCTCAGAACAACCTGGGAGAGAATAGATGAGGTTTGTGATCCTAAACTTTAACTTAAATATGTCAGATTCATTTGTCCCGCATACTTACTGTACTATAGAATTGTTCTTAAAGAGCAACCGTTGTCATGTGTGGTTTGTTGACTGACACCTGGTAGACAAAAAACTCTGGGAAAGCTGAGATGAAGTCATTATGTCAAAAGTGATCCATCATGCACCAGCCTTAATAGTTAAAACATTCATAGCAGGCCACTTTCCAGGCCTTCAGTAGCACATATCCTATCAAAATGTCATAATAATTCTTGATATAAATAAAGATTAATATTGAATTTATGAGCGCTGATTAAAATGTATAAAAAAGGTCACCACAGAAATATTGGATTTCATGTAGCTTATGGCTTGCATTTTTCCCCTTAGTGTTTCTCTCTACAGTGTGAAATAAGGGCGCGACAGTGATTCAGTCAACCTTTTGCACACTTCCCTGTCCAAATAGCCAATCAGGATTCATTTAAGCAGCAGTTGTCTGGAACAGGATCTGACAGGCCTGGCAGAGGTGTTCTGCGCCACATGTGAGTCATGGAAGTCCTCAGCAGTCCAGGTCTGAAATCCATACTGTGGTGTGCACAGACATTGCTGATTACCACACTGCTGGTGCAGACGTGTAGGACAAGGTTGTCATGCCTAATTGTCTAATGAACATGGAGTGAAGTCACACCAATAATGAGGAATCCGTTTTTCTTGTTTGTTTGTTTGTTTGTTTTTTATTTCAGCAGGTGTTAAGTATTTTGTCACTCCATTTTTTTTATTTTTTAATGTTTGCAACATTTACATTTGACCCCTCAAATTGTTTACCTGTTGTTGGCTGTTTACCTGTTTCTTTCTTGGCTTAATTTTAGAAACGTCATTCCAAGTTTTCAAATAAATATTTTTTGTGCGCATGTTTAAAATTGTGACCCACACATGCGTGATAAATTCATAATGACAAAAAAAAAGAAAAATAAACAAAAAATCTCTCATAACTGAACAAGATAAATGCATGGCTATTTGGCACTCAGCACTGTTATTTTGTTCTTCATTATTTTTATTTATTCTATGTAAACTTCAGTACTTAGAATGTGGTTCTGCTGCCAGATCACCTTTCAGGAGGCCTGCAATTTCAGTGTCCTGCCTCCACGCTTGGATTAATTTGGTTTAAACAAACGGGCTCTGGGCTTTGTGAAGTCAGTCAGAGCACAATCATTGTTGAGGGCCCAATCACACACTAAAGAGAGTTTCTCTTGCCTCTATGCTTTACACTTCTGTGGGTATTTGAAGTATCTCTTTACATAAAACAATATGATTCATAATATCATATATATCATAATTAGAGTTATCCTGCAATAACATTAACAGGAGCTGCAATAGATTTTAGCTCAAAATTCATCGATATCTGATTTTGTGATTATATGTTTGATTATTTTGTTGGATTTTTGTTTTTTTTTTCACATTTCTTGAGCCAATTTGCTCAGTAATAATTTTGGCATATAAAACGACCTAACATGAAGCTTTCTATTCAAAGTAAGAAAAAAGTGAAACTACTGGGTAATAAACAAATTTAAAACAAAAGCAACAAAAATGTTCTAAGACTTATCTGAGTTTACTTTGTGAACTTTGCCTAATTTGTCTTAATGGCTCAGGCTAGTTACTGAATCTGCTGACGAGATCACCTCAAACTGATTGATTTAGATTTGATGTGGTTGATGTTTTGTGAACCCTTCCCTTTTGTTTCTATTAAGTATATGAAGAATCAGAGTTTCTAATGATCATGGATAGCAATAAAAACATTTCCGTGAGGGAAGAACTGGCAAACATTTAGTTTGTTCTGAGTTCAATAAACAATCCCATAAATATGTTATCTGTTTACATTCCATTCAGCATCACATCAGGCTATTTCCACACATGTTGGATTTGTGCACCAAATGTTTGAATAAGCTCTTTAAATTTGGGAGTATTATATGCCTTGCACAAGTTTTCTTTTTAGTTGAAATGGAAGACTTGGCTCTATTTGACATTTGAAAACTGAATTTCCAAAAGGTAATTTGACAAAAGGTGGGGTCAAGGATTCGTCAAGAGTATCCTCCAGAAACTAAGCTGATTATTAAAACTGAAAGCTTGACTGAGTTTGCAAACTAACCACATACCATACATCACCCAAAGTAACCATATTAATCTTCTATAGGTGCTTGACGTCCTGTACTGGATTTCCTGAGAATCACTGGGGCTGAAGGAAGGCAGGACAAGCACAATAGCCTGGACAAAGATTTCACACTGCACATTCTGTGTAGGACTGTGAAAGCATTTTTTTCTTCTCCTTTTTTTTTTTTTTTTTTTCCATGCCCAAGCATCCCACATACTTTATAAATCAAAGCATCATTGCGAGGACAGGTTGATGACGTCATTCACGGTCGATTTCCAGCAGCCGGCAGGGCTTTGATTAGAGCAGTAAATCTCCTCCTGTTCGACTGTCCTCCTGAGTGAAAGGGCAGGTTAATGGTCACTCCTCCATATGTTTTTGGATTTTATCTGTTTTTAGCTTTGTGGGTCAAACTCCACCACCATTGGAACTTTATTTTTATTGTGACAATTTACCTTTGCAAAATTGAGTAGTTGATTAAAATAATTTAGTTCAAGTTTAAATCCGTATAGTAACTATTGCATTTTAATCCATGCTAAATTACGGTGATAATTTATTTATATATGTACCATGAGACTATGCATTTTCACTGTAACTGCTTTTAATGATATGAGATCATATTAACGACCTTTTACACAGTGAGACTGTGCTATCTAATGCAATACAGGTTCCTTCACAATTGTTACCAGGCAACAAAATCAACACCAAAACATGTACAATGACTTCCTTCACTTAAAGAATTTAAAGAATACCTACATTGGTGAGCCTTCCTGAGAAGAAGCTGCAGGCTCTCTTACACATTTACACTTGCTCTGGCAACCAGTGTGCTCATCTCAGTGGAAAAAAAAAAGGAGTACTGAAGAAAGAGGAGAAAACAGACCAATTAAATCAAAGGTTTAAAAATAATTACAGCTTACATTGCATTAGTGTGCCTTCAAAGTTTTAGGAGACATTAGTGATGGGACCCCACTGTTGGATGTTTTCGTATCAGTTCTCTGCACCACTTAAGGACCACTTCCTGATACTTGGACTAAGAGTCTAAGACTAGCAACAAAGTAAGACCAAAGTCCAATGTCAGGACTATATCGCCATGCACAAAAGGAGAAGGGAGGATCCTATTAATATAAAACCAACTTCCAGCACTACGTCAGCTAAGTCAGGTCTTGCATCAGGGTATAACGCATTCCAGAGTAATGTGTTATTGTAATGTAATGTAATGCATTATTGTACTAATTTACTATAAATAATCACATGAAAGTTTTTGAGGAGTGGAGATATGGACATTACTTTTATTTTTATTGCATGATGGTAAAACTGCATTCCAGGACAGAAGAACCGCATTATGCTGCTAACCCAACATCGGCTCTTTGCAAGCATCTGCACAGACAGCATGCTAACACGGAGGTAGCAAAGAACCCAGAGTGATGTTCAAGCTGGGTGCACACCGACCCCACCCCAGCAGCCAGAGCCTGAATGCAAAAGTAACATAACGAGTAGTGTGATAAGTTACTTTCGCCATTGAGTAATTATGTAACATTATGCATTACTTTTAAGAAAAGTAACAAGTAATGTGTAATACCTAACTTTTATTGAGTAATGAGAGTCGAATTTGCCCCACGCCCCAGACTGTAATGGACATCCTGGGCTGTCGTATTACTCCAGTGTACACACCGAGAGTAGCACTGCATCTCAACATGCATTTGCATGTTGTCCAAGTTGTCATGGCTCCGTGAGCCTGTCGGTGTAAGTGCTCAGCCGATAAACAAATCAGACTTTATCAAATACACACTTGTCACTCTCCACCAGCCAAGCATGGAAAAATTTATTTTGACAAACGTTGCCCCGCAAGACTTAAGTGTCCCTAGCTGACGCCAACAGATAAATACCTAAGAATTAGGAGATGGATTGAATTTAGCAAATGTATGCTTTTAAAACATGAATTTCACGCTATCCCCGTGGCTTATCTAAGGTCAATAAACAGTCAGTGAGTGACACACATAATTGCTTAATCTAATTGTGTTACTTCGGTTTCAATATCTGACTACTGTACGCTAGGGCAAAGTGGTTAGCTAGAAAAAGAAAATTCAGAATATATGTATTCACTGACGTATTAATTAATGTAGAACACACTGAATCAACTCTTTTCTGTCTAAAAACCAAAAAAACTTATATCTGTGCTTGAGTGTGTTTATTCTACCACATATGGTTGCAGAAAAAAAATGCTGGAACGTGTTCTTTAAGGTTAGTAAAAGATGGGAAAGTACTAAAGAGACAACATAAAACACTGGGGATGGTATCATTCCACGAGTCATTAATCTGCTCTCCAGTGTTGCAGATTGCAAGTGGGGAACTGCAATGAGAGCTTCCAGACCTGAAGGAGACCTTTAAATGTGCATGCACGCACACACGCTGCAGACTTAGCATATGTGAAGTTCCACTGCAATCACGATATTTGAGGCTATACAAAAAACACCCTGGAAAGGTGGGAATGATAATAATAGCCGGTGTGTGTTTTATTTGCTTTGCAGTATTTTGGCAGTGAATGTCATACTAACTATTTCTGCACGTTCTACAAGTTCTGTGTCTTAATGGCACATCGTGGACTTTCTCTCAAGACAAAGCATAAAAGCAAGAAAATATAATACAGGTATGTTCCCATTCTCCTCTTTTTCTCTGGTACATTTTAGTAAAATTTAAACTATATGAAAAAAAAAATCATACCCTGTGTTTTCACTGCCTGGTTTATATTTAGACAACTTTTCTCTAGCTCTCTTAGAGCTATCTGATACTTTCCATGTATAATTGCATATCTGTGACTTATTCTAATGTCTACTCTCCCATCGTTCATGTTTTCTCATCTTAGCTCTCTTTCCATTTTCCTTTCTAGATATGTCCACCACTAGAGTCACATGTTCCTGATCTGCAGTTACTGGACCCAATAATCTGTCAAATGTTCATTGTGATATCGTTTGAAGTTTTTCCATGCTCTTCGTTTCTCTCTTCACTATAGCCAGTCGAGGCAGATGACCGCTCTCCTTGAGCGTGGTTCTGCTGGAGATGTCTGCCTTCTTCCCACTCTCTCCGAGTCAAAGGGAACTTTTGACTTTCTCTTGACAGTATTGTAAAGTCTTTAGCTTAAAGTGTGAAGAAGCTATGGTATTTTGTTTATTATTGAATCGGCACTATATAAACGAAACAGAATTTCACATTTTATTGAACTGATGTTGTAGGGTCAGTGGCTTGTGTAATATTTTTTTTAAAAGTCCACAGATCTGCTGGCACGAAATAAAAGAAATAAAAGAAATCCTGCAAAACTACATAATGTATTCACATTAAATGCTATTTACCCTTAAACAAGCCCCGTCAGTCCTTATGTAAGTTAAACAACAAGACAGGGTTGTTTGCATTCCATATGGGGCTCTGTGTATGTGTGTGTGTGTGTGTGTTAATGCTAGCGTGCTAATGCTTTTGTTTGGTAAGACTGACTTGACTTTCTGAGAGGAACTCAATAATTAATTAAGAATTCTTTTATATTTTGTCCTCTCTTTGTTTCCTATTGGTTTTCGCTCTTTCAATTTTGTCTGCAATCAACTTTTAACATCTCTCCTTTTTCTTCCTCCCTTGTGGGCTGAAACATTACCATAACAACAGTCAGGCACAAAAGCCCTGTGGGCATGTGACAGACTTGTGGGATGGGGGCACATGGACTGCAAAAGCGAGAGAGAGAGCGAGAGAGAGAGAGAGCGCAAAAGAGAGCAAGAGAGAGAGAGAGAGACAAAGGGAGGGAGAGAGGCTGCTCATGCTAATATCTGCAGCTGGGCCTTTGGTTTTGTTCTCTATGCAGCTGGGCTGGATGAGAGCGCCTGGATTCCAACACACCCCCATCGGCATAAATCTTGCCATGCTTGAGGCTGCACACACTGCAACAATGCCACTGGGTCATTCTATGCCAAGTCGGCTGGCCCTGCACACACACACACACACAAACGCACACAGACAGACACATGCTCACAAATAATTTGTTGTTTTGTGGTGATGTTTATAGCTACCAGGACTTTTTTTTTTTTTTTTTGTCTTTTAGGTTGCATATATCAACCATTTATCATCTGTTCAGACTGAGGCTAAATGAAATCCCAGACGATGCTAATTATTCCTTTCAGCCTCATTTGCATTGTCTACAGAACAAGACCAGACAAGATTGTGTCATGTGCAGGGGTCAATTCCAAGATTAATTTTGTTGATCTCTTGTCAGTAAAAGTCTGGAATAATTGCAAGTTATCCCTTGTACAGCTCTGCAGTTGTTGCGATAAGGTTGGGTGAATACTTTTGTATCAACACAGATGCCAGACTTTGGAAACATTGTGACAATTAGATGTGCTTCCTAACCTCTGACACATTCAACAGCCACACAATACTGCTTCGCCATACCAGTGGAATGCATCCTTACCAGAGCATCATGGATTAAAACACAGTGAAACTCGCACACAGTAGCAAACTTGTTTCCAAAACATTTGTCCACAGCTTTCAGCCTATCATTAATAACCCTATAAAGAGTTCTTTATGTCTGAGTGGACAGTGTCACTTTTTGGAGTCAACTTTGACGAGATGAATGTGCATGGTGAGCTTGAATGCTTCGCAGCTGGGTGTGAGCAGGGTGCTGGTGACAGCGGGTACCAGGGCACAAATCCCATGGCAGAAAGGGCATCTTTGTTTGGCCCAGGTGCTCTCTGGATGCACTGCCCTCACATCCTGTTCAGGCTCATTCATTATGCATGAGCCGTACATTTAAAATCATGAGCTTCCTGTCAAAAGCCAGAAAGGGCCAGCTTGGCCAAGTGTGCTTTCTGTGGCTTCAGAGGGAGAATAGAAGCGTAACATTTTCAAGGCTCTGAAAAGGCCAAAAAACGAAGGCCATTGTGGCATGGGCAAGCCTTATAAAAACACATTATAGCTCTTTCTGAGATACAACAAGGTCTCATAAACCAGTCAAAGCTTTCAGCTCTGTTGACATGGACTTTCATATGTCTACCGCCTCAGGCAGCTCTGTATGGACCACATAAATATGCATGATTTTAGTGACATGTAATGAATTTTGTGCAGCTTCTTGGGAAACTTTTAGCTGTATCAGTTTGTCATCATCACTGGCTGCCATAATGAATAAAAATGCAAAGTCCACTCCCCTGGTGTGCCCCTCTGCTCCCATGAGAAGATGTGGCTCGGTAATTACTGGAGGATTACAATAATCTACGTTTGGAAGCGTAACCTCCCCCTAGCCTTTGTGGCTCAGCACGAGATGAATCCAGTACAATTAAGCCATTTTGTTTCACTGCATGACTGTTAATTAGCATTATCTACACCAGTGGCTTCAACTCTCAGACTGGGTTTCCCTAAAGTTCTCATCATTGCATCAGTTCCCTTGGTTACAGCTAGATCTCCCAGGGCCTGGGGTCAGGGGGGTCACCACCTAATGACGTGATCAGAATACAAGAGTTTTGCCTACAAGTATTAAAGCTATCTTAGAGACTCGTCTCGTGTAAGTCATAACCCGTTGCACTCATTAATGTAGCATCGTCACAACAAATTGGGATAAAATACTAATGTGGCTGGCTTTGCTCCATACTCATTACATTAGAGTCTGTGCTTTTCAGCTTAGAATGGGTTAACCTCAGAGCAGAGGGTTACCACACCTCTGGTAAAAGGAGTCACAACCCCATGTAAATGCCATAGCCTGGAGGTGCTCTCCCCACTAACCAGCCAATCAATACAACCAGGATCTGAGCAACAGTCGGGGGCACCACAGGTGGTGACATTAACCATTAAGAAGACACGTCTACTGAGTGTCTGGGGATAAAGTAGACCCCGTGGCCTCCTCACTGCTTGAAATGATCTTCAGGGCAACTTAGCACAGTTTGGCTCAAACAGGATTTGGGGAGTGAAAACTCCTTTATCATGGCTTACGAGGATGAGACTGCAGAGCTGCTTAAGGAGATTCCGAAGTACTGATCCTGCTGAGAGGAGTTCTCTTAAAAGTGGAGACATTACAAAATAATAGGCCGTCTACTTGGTGCTATATGATTATATGGCTCAAACTGCCAAGTAAAATTTATAGTACTGGTGAATAATAATTGGAAAACGGCATTGTCTTCCAGTAAGACTTACTGATATATGAATATATTGAATCACCATACTCCACTTCACATATAAAAACAGGATAAACCACAAAAGAAAAAAAACAACATTAATATGCCTTCATTTTCAGCCACTTTAGGTAATTCAGATGTCCACTTCACAACAGTTCCTTGCGCAACTTTGTGATCAGCAACCTTAATCTGACACCTGTCACTTCTTAACTTGGGCCAAACCTGAAAACATCTGTAAGAGTGAACCAGCCACTGTTACAGATGTAATCATGAGCTGTTCTTATCACAAGCAACAGCTCAGGCATGTTTACACTATTAAAATGTATTGCATATTGTTTCATTTTACAGCTATTCCCAGTAAACCTATGTAGGAATGTAACACACACGCATACACACACACACACACACACACACACACACAGTTCAAAATAATAAAAAAATACCTTTCTGCTCACAGCAGGGTGTGTCGATATTTAGTTTGAGCTTCCAAGTTTGACTTTCATTTGCAGTTCTTACAAGCTGTCATATTAAATATGTTATTGGTATAAACTGAGATCACCCATTAGTGAAATGGAAAAATTAATTTGGCAGCAAAGTAGATTCCACAGTGAAGTCAGTGTCTGAGGGCTATAATCTGGATTGCTTGCAGCCTGCTGTGGGTCTGTCTGTCCCATGTCAAGGCTGCCACAGGCAAGATATCCAGTCATAAGATCCAGAAAGAATGGCATCAGTCACAGTTTAATGGATCCTGGATTATTGTGCCTTCATTCATCCACCCCTACGGGGCCCAAGGGTGGGTGGTTGGCTCCGCCACAGTCTCCAGAAGCAACCTACATCTTCCCTTGTGACCCGTTCATCTGCCTGTGGGCAAACTCAGCATGATTGCTACTAACCACGGGGCCAGAGCCTGCTGTGTCATGCTACTCACTGGCCTCAATTTTGTCAAATTAGTAACCAATCTTAACTCTTGTTCATTGAAAGTACTTACAATCACACTGAGAGCACTGAGGGATCTGTTTTGCCCGCTGCAGGTGGACAAACAGAAACAAAAGCACTCCCTCTCATCCTGCTGATAACATTCTTTCAGTTTAAATCTGGGAGGAAGCCACTCAGGATGTTTTTTGCTTTCATATCGGGAAAAGCATATTCCCTAAAATTTGCTTTCATTTATACAGAAACGAGAGCCAAGATGACGCTGCAAATAAACATATGATCACTAACATTTATGAATAATCCTCAAGGATTGCCTTAAATTAATTTTCCCCCCTCTGTAGTGCTCTGCAAATAAAGAGAACAGAAGTACAATTTAATTAATTATTCACTCAAAATTGTATATTTGAAATTGTTTACATTTAAACTTGTACCTTCCTTCATTTCCTTCACATTTTAACATGGTGCCTTTCAAAGGCATTCACTCTGTCACAAAATATACACTATTGGGACTTATTTAGCCTAAAAACAGTTTATAGAATTTATAAAAGATGTCAAACACTGCAATTGTATCAGTCTTTTTATGAATTGATAGAATTTTACAATTTTATGAAGTAAGAACAATTAACTGTTGTACAAGCAGCCTCTCAGACCAAGTGGCTGCTATCTGATCATTGGTAGCACTTAGTGCAGACCTGCGGAGACCTCTGTTTATGCATTAACTGGGCACCAATAATGAGCACTGGTCTCTCACGGTGCAGGAGTTAAATTAAATTCCCTTGCCAATTACAGGGAGATTTTCACAAGGCCCTGTAGCACAGAGGCTAATCTACTTTGGTGATCTACAGTGTCCCTACACTAAAACAGCCTCTATATTCTTATGGACCGCTGGTGCTAGCCCTCGTGCTGGGATTTGTTCCTGTTTTCATATGTTTGTGCAGGACTGGGAGGATGGAGCCAGTCTGTGTGCGAGCATCCTGCTTGTGAAACAAACTTAGTAAATGGCCCACACAGGACATTTGACCCTGTGGATTTTTGATTCTTCGGTGTGGTTATTTTTTTCGAGCTAACACTTTTCCTTTAGTAAAGGCTAAAAGGCTTAAAAGGGTGGAAAGCAAAATATTTTTATAAGTCCTGGACGCCCGGTTGCATAAAAAGTTCCACAGGCATTTGCATCAAAGCTGGACTGGACTGTATAGAATACTGATTCTTTTTCTGTATATACACAGAATTTATATATACCACTCAAAAGTTTGCACACACTTACACACATGGGTAAGGGTACTGTATACAAACCTAATGTAACCAAATGTAAGGTTTACGCAACAACATAAACTAGTAATACACTAGTATGTAGTATTGCTATTATTCACGATTGTCAAAGTTACTGTTTTACAAAAAAAGAGAAAAAATTAGAAAGAACATCATTTTTTTAATTATCAAATTATAAATTATTGCCAAATTACATTTATTTACTTGCATTCCAAAACTAAAAATTCGTTTTATTGGTTGAATGTTATTCATGATTAATTTCTGACTTCTCAGAGTCAGAAAGGCAACAATTTTTTGGCAG
>JAVDPK010002573.1:308787-335304 GCA_034780415.1 Cichlasoma orientale
ATATGTTACTTATATGTCTCCTTTGCTATAATAACTGCCATAGTAACAGCTTTGTAACAGAGGTGCTAACATAATGTGTTTATGGAAAATAAAAGGAAGCCTTTGTAAACCTTTCTTGTTTACTGATGCTAATACCTTGTGCAATTCTCCTTTGGTCTTAGAAGGTAGTGGACAAATGGGGGGACAGGCCGGGTACCTCTGGTCTACTTTGCCCAGTTCTGGTGATTTTAGGCTAGTTTGCTGAGTTTGTCTGGTCACAGTAATTGCAGGTTAGCTGTCAGTCACTCCATGGTCTGTTGGTGATGAAAAGAAAGGTAAATGCTGAGCAATGAAAATATAGAATTGATTTAATCAGAGGGGGAAAGGTGGATTCATGTTGCATGGGGGCTCTTCACCTTTCTGAGAATGTCACATAAATGATCCTCTTACACAATGAAATAATTACCATAGTGCACTGGCAGTGGTGCATCTTTTACATATAATATATAGTATTACACACAGAACATACAATATATTTACTATACATCTTGTGTGAGCAGAATCACTGATTTTACTGAATTTTTTTAAGGGTTATTTGAGAGAACAGTGTAGCCATCAATCATCGCATTAATGAGGCTCACTGGTTGCCTAAAAGTTAAAAAAAAATGTTCCAGTGATATTTGAGGGTGTGAAGTTATATAAGGCTGTTTATAACTTACAGTTTTATTCACTGCCTGGGCTTTCAGAGGTGGCTGTGCTGCCACCTGGGAGCTGCCTGGGCTGGAAAAGCTATGAATAACCTTTTACCACATTCCCAGCCTTAAAAAGAAAAGCCACAATATGGACATAAATTCGGGTTCTGGGAGTGAACTGAAAAACCTACAGGTATGAACACAGGTATATGTTTACATAACGAGAAGATTCTAAGAATAAGGATGTGCGCCATAACATTGTGTATTATCACAGTTATTTAGACTTAAATCTCATGAGTTATTCGTTTCCTCGTGTATTGTCACTGCATTCATTTTGTGTTTTTGTGGCAAGATTTGCTTTCATGACTTTATCAGTGCCTGGGATTGAGTATATTTGCTCAGGAACAAGAATGCAATTAGCACATTCACACTCACTGATCAATGCTGGCCTATCGCTAACAGGCCATGAGCAAACACGATTTTTTTTATTTATTTATTTTTTAACTTTTAAACAGATAGTAAAGGAATGTCAAATACAATTCAAAGTCCAAATAATTGACTGCAAATGTTCGACTGATGTTATGTAAGAGAAAAACACTCTTTCCCGTGTAGTCTGGCTACAATCGCCACAAAACTTTGCGAAGTCGCCTGTCTTATGTGTGCTCACAAAACCACAGAGTCTGTTTGTCACCCCTCCCCAGTTCTCATCCCTGTGTTTCAGGTGAACAATAGATATGGGACCCCCAGCTGCCGTGCCAGGTGACCTCATCACGTTGTCGCCAATCGGCCCTCACTCACGCAAACAAAGGTCAGCCCAGTGAAAATGCCAGTGTCGGTTCTCACAGTCACCCCGATAATATCTCCGTCCTTCCAGCCACACACTCATTGACATGGAGCAACCACTCAGATAGGGTTGCAAATGGGCACTTCTATGAGTCAAAGCAGGGGTGGGTGGGACACTGGACATCCCCCCAGCGGATACCTTGTTCTCCCATTAATTGATCGCTACTTGATCTTGGATGGTGATTCAGGGGTACTCTCTAGGGCAGGCCACCAGTCTCGGTGATATGTGTGGGAACTGTGTGGAAGCCGCGAAGGTGCACCTGTTAAATGGCCATTACGACCTATTCCCCCGGCACCCTGCCCATTGTTGGGGATTTATATTCAGTTTCCTTCTCAGATGGACACACAGTGGAGGACTGGTGGAGTGGACTGCTCTCTTTTCAGAAAATGAGCTGCTTAAAAGGCAGAGCTGCTAAGGTAGGGAGTAGGGAGTAATGAAAGAGTGATACAGGTAGAAGTGGGATATAAGTGGAGCCCAAAGGGGCCTAATATCCACAGCTGTGATGTCAGAGGTTTAGCTGTAATTCTGGACTTTCTGTTCCACAGATCTGACCTTTTCAAGTATTCTCGTAACAGTCGTTTATAATTTATTTTGTTGGAAATGCAATGAAACAAAAGAGTCATGAAGGCCAAACTGAATTTTTCAGAGGACAGAAGATGATCACAAGCACGCAATTAGCCTTAATGACAGCCTGATGTCCTGTGGCCTGCTTGTTGACCTATGACCCCCATTTTAATGAAGGCTGTAATAAGTGGCATTACTCTGTCAGCGTGGCATCTCGGTCAAAGGTGAATGGTGAGATGAAAGGTAGCCACTGTAGTGAGGGCTGCAGGTGCAATGACAGTTTAAACAGACAATGAGAGGCAGGTGCAGTAATGATGAGTAACAGACAAACTGTGACAGTTGCCAAAGTGGGAGGTGTTCATGTCAAAAAGTATTTGCTATGTACAGTATGCACATTTGGTTATATTAAAATTTGTCAGTGTTTCCAATGCTGATTTACCTCTTCAGTATCCACAGAATAATGAGCAAAATAGGTCAAAATAAATCTTTAGAGAGAAAATAAAACCATGAACATCCTAAAATAATCATCTTACTAGATTTCTCTGTTAAATTTATCTCTCTTTTGTTGCTCCACACCCTTTCACATTTCTCTCTGTGGAAATTAAACTGTAATCCCTTCTATGGGAGCATATCATCGCCGTGTCATTCTCACATGTCCACTCTAAGCTGAGGCTGCTACCCACTGGCACACCACCGCTGTGATCTTCACAGAGAAGATAGAGAGGTGAAGGAGTGGTGGAGGGGTGTTGTGGGAGAGGGGGGGGGGGGCGGAATTACCAGATTTAAATAAAGTCAACTTTCCAGCCATCTGGCCAGTGTTTGGGATAGAGGGGGAAGCCTTGAAGGCTTGTGGACCCTGAGTGAGAAAGCTTTATTTTCAATGCTCATGATCCAAACCTCTTAGCAATACAAAACGTGTGACATTTCTTTTTAGACCACAAAAACAAAAGTTTTAGGAGCGCTTGTTTTTCCCCTAATGGCAATGTGCTAAGTACATAAACAGATACTATCTGCCAGTAGCATTTATAATGGGGGGACATATTTGCCTAAGATCAGATGCAAACAACTGCAACACTAACAATGAGGTTTAGTTATCAGTATCAACTCAGTGCACTCTAGATTGATGAGTCAGTCACAGCACACCCTGGAGTCAGTGTAAGTGGATCTTGAGACACGCATCATGGTGCAAGAAAAGTGGCACATGGGCTGGTGACAGGAAACCATGAGAGGGTAACCAGGAGGACATATCCCTAAACCAAGTACTCTAAAATTAAAGACAAAACAATATGTCAGGCCATGATTGATCAGTCTGTGGTGTTTTGTCAAAATTCAGCCGTCTTTGCAGCCCCACCCCCAGGCACTTCCTATAATCAAAGGCCATGCCCACCCATGGCTAATTAGACATTAAGCAAACGTCAAGAGTGCCTGATTTAAAGCAGCCATCCTAGACCAGAGCAAAACAAAGGGAGCAGAGCGGGGAAATGGGAAAGATCCAGATCAATACTGAGCGGCACTTTTGTTTGCTGAAATGCCATAGAGGCTGAAATAAATCAGATAGAGGAGGGAGAGAAGGCCCTACGATTGCGTTCTCACGGCTCCCCGGGCACTGCGCTGAGAACAGGCACACCTGGCCTAACAAAGCCCACAAAGAGGGGGAGGGATGAGCATGCAGGCATGCGTCCACAGAACCACGCACTCACACACACTATCTGACTTCAACGAAATCATTTAAAAAAGAGGAGTTTTAAAAGGATTTTCTATTAAAGCCATCTGCAGACTTATGGTGTAAAGTGTCAGTAGAGGTAATGCTAAAAATAAGAAGACAATAACAGGATACTTAAGAGAATCACTAGTTTCATATGTATGCATATCAGTTATTGGCATTGCCATTGCCAATCCAACTCCGCGTGCCTTTCCTTGCAATATTTATCTTCAAAATCAAATAAACACACTTTGTTCTTTACTGAAGCTAACGGGAAGCAACCATGGTGATTTGGTTAGACAAATCCATGATGTGAAATGTGCCGTGAAATGTGAAAGATGGGAAAGCAAAGTGTTAAGAAGAACAGTTTTTTCAACAAATTATCTATGAAAATTTGTTGAAACTCATAAAAAGGTAAAGGTGGCATTTTGTTCACATGTGACGCTGTCCAGCGGTTTCCTGCTAATCTGTGGCTGCACTGCAGCAGTAAAAGCAACAGTACCAGTACTCTTTGTTTTGATGATGATGGCATCAAAATGAGCTGATTTGTTTAGCCCGACTTTGGTTTCCCCTCTCACCAGTGATCACTCCTGCCTGAGTTTTCCTGCCTGATATAAAATGCCTCACTTCACCCCTCCTTCCCAACCAGTCCCCTTTCTGCAGCATCTGTGGCAGGGCTCCCCCTGTAAATCATACTGTCACTTCTCACACTCAGCACCTCTGGAGCGTGAGCACCCGAGCTGGTTTCAATTTGTGCCTTGAGCAAAGTTAATAAGTTTGAGATAAATTTAGCTGGCCTGGCTGGAGCTGATTTGGCATGGTGTACGCTTTCACCCCCATGATTAGCCGTGGTCCTAAACTTCACTGGTAAAGCACAAAGAGAGAGTCTGTTTCACCCTAATGCAGTGTGACCCCATGCAGAGAAGCCTGTTATCATTGCTTTTTAGTGAGTTCAGGTTACAGGTGAGTCAGGTACTAAAAAGATAATACTGACATAGCGTGTGCTGCGTATGTGGAGGGTGAGTCAGGAGGAAGTAGTAAGAACATCCAGAGAGCCTTCACTTGCATGGAGGAAATTCAAGCAAGTTAATTCACTGAGGAATGATGGAAGGAGCTGTCACAGAAGAGAAACTGAGAAGCGGTACAAGTCAGCTCTATGCAAGGACTGAAATTATTCAGTTGATGAAATGCTGCTCACCACACTTAAGTGCCATTTAGGAAAATTTACTTTGCATCAAGCTAATACTCATCCACGGTAACCTTCGGCAACTGGCGTGATGTTAGTAAGCAGTCGTTTGGCTATTAACCAGCTGGAAGTGACTAGAGCCCTTTTTGCTTACAACCACATGATTGGGGGCTACCCCCAGTAACCTAATGCAGGGACCAATTATATATAATTTAAGACTTAAGCAATTTCGACAGATTTCTGGAAATTACTGTAGAGCTCTTGTTGCTGTTGCTGAAGAGAAATGACAGTGGGATATTTTGACAGGTTTTTACTACAAACCGGTTCTCAGATACACAAATGTAGGGGTGTATGGCAGCTAATATCCATTTGTTGATTGGGGCTGCAGTCAGGGGGTTAAGTAAGGTCTAGCTAGCTGGGTTCTGAATTACCACAGAGAAGGTTAAGCAAAACAACAGGCCTTCACCTCACCTGTGCACAAATTACTGCTACATAAACATGATGGCTGGTCGGCTCCATGCGCATGCATAAGATAAATTTACCTAGGTGGTCGGACGTCGCTTAACACATCTGACAACTGCAGACAGACTCAAAGATCGAGAGTTTGAACCTAATACTAAAAAAATCTCGAGTGGTGCCAATCTTTGTGTGCTGTGAAAGGCTACTGTTAGGAATTTTATTCATCACAACTGTATTTCGTGGTAAAATGGTTACGTTACAGGCATTACGGAAAGCAGTGAGAAGAATAAAACTGGAACAAAGGTTTTCCGTCACAGTGTAAAAATACATTTCCCTAAAACACGGACATTTCTCCATTAGGAGCTGAGCCTGCCCCACCCCACCCGCTGTTTTTGACTCATGTGATTTGGCCCTTTTAACAGGTGGATGCCCCTATGTTTACTGCCCATCTCTCTGTTTGCTGATGGTCAGACAGGAAGCTGGCCAGACTGTGGTCAGCCTGAGTCAGTACTGGAAAAAAAGACCTTTCATATAAGTGTGAGGAAGACTTGGTGACATCACTGTTATGGGAGAGCTTTCTGAAGGTTGAGGAGATTTGGATATTTCTGGCTCTGCTTATATACACACTATCCTAAACATGAAACATTGACGTAGTCTCAAAATATCTCAGAAATGACATCACTTTTGAACTGAGTGGTATCTGCCTCTGTGTAAGTCTCATAGGTTAAACCTGGTGTGTGTCCGGGACTTCTGTGGAAGTTAAAAATCCCAAAATAGTCATGTCTAATCCCTATAACTGTGATTGTATTCATGCAGGCCTTGGGATAACAGTATTTGTATGAGTGTGTGTGTGTGTGTGTGAAAGCATGTACTTGTGGTGTGTGGTCCTATTCACATCACACATGGGTGTCAGCGCCCCACTGCTGGGCCACTACCACTTCACCTAGAGACACAATTAGGAGTCCCGGCCGGAAAGCGGGGCTGAGCGGGTGGATGCTGAGATGAGACAGGCTTACTGAACAGTTCCTTTCCCTCCTCGTCTCTGAAGGCTACTTGGCAAGACGCAGACGGCCCAACATGTCAGATCCAAACAAAAGTCCAATCTGTCTCAACACAGTTGGCTGACTGCAGGACCTGAAGCAAGCCCAACACGTAGCATCTCTATGCTTGCTTTGCACTGAGCCATGCACGCTCACACAAAGGGAAACAGGAAGGCCTGATCAGGTCAGCATTTCGCAGCAATTCAGGTGGTCTGGATGTAGAGCTGCTGAACTCGTGGGACATAGCCACTGATAATTTTCTCTGGCATAGGCCAACTTTTCTTTAGAGGCAGTGAGAAAAGTGTTCTTTCTCTCAAGGCCACCGCTGGGCTGCAAGCTAAACGGTCAGTAATTACCAACAGATGATTACCCTTTATTTGTATATGTCTTTATTTCTATGTTAACACGAGAGATTAGTCCAGTACAATTGGTCTAATAACTGAGGTTTTTTTTAACTGTTTGAATATTATCCTTACAAATTTTACGATACGCATTACTGATGTATGAATGATGTGTCAGTCTTTGTAGTGCCACACTTTACTTTACTATAAGATCTGAATAAAAAGTTTGAAAATTCAAAATAACGCCCACTGTTTTCTGTCAACAAACTGAAGCAAATCACCTCATAAATGTCTATTCCAAAGTCCCTGGGATCCAATGACCATCCTATAAAATTCTATATATAGAACACTGTCTTGTATTGCCTCTAGCAGTACATTAACCTCTGACCTTAAATGTACATTTGGGACATCTGGTCTGTGTACTGAGAAAAGTGATCATTTATCTGGCGTACAGTCTTAATACAGTCATATTAACAAGACTGGAGAAAGAACTAGATGACAGAGATAAAAATACAACAGTTAAAACTTCAGTATTTATATATTTTAAAGGCGGGCTCAGGTGAGTTTGTTATCCTAGGCCTGGCACTTCTTTTAGCCTCTGAGGATAAAAGAAGTGCCAGGCCTAGGATGAGCACTCACAACAAACAAACCGATTTACTGCTTAGACAAGTCAGTGTTAAGTGAAAGTGTTCTGTTGGGTTATCACGAGTGCAATCATCCAGCCTTTAAGCTTCTCTGATATTAAGCGTCATCCTTTGATGTAATAATAGAGACTGATTTGTATCATTGGTCAGCTAAGTTCACCCTATTTATAACCTCAAAATAACATTAATAACTAAACACTAATGATTAATAATATTTGATTTTCTTCCACTATAAAAAGATCATTCCTAGAGTTTATATGGGAGTACTGAAATTCCCATTTCCTAATTCCCACAACTATCTAAATGTTTTTTTTTTTTAGTGCTTCACACCCAGGTAACAGGTGTTTGTAGTATTTATCTTCCTGAAACCAACAGTGGGTTTATTTAGGTTTTTACATGCACACTTTAGCCACTACACAACTCCCACTTTGCCTCATATAACAGCATCACTTGTGTGACTCACATTTCTATCTGGGCAGTCCAGCCAGCCCGTTACACAGCTGAGGTCTTGGATGTAACTTAGCTGCTCGCCTCTATAACAGCAGCTGTAAAATGACACAACTCCTCAAGTAGCCCCTCAGCAGCTATCAAATCCCAAGTGCCTGTTAAAGCTCACTGACTCCCCCTCACCTCTACCATTCCACCCTTGTCTTATAAAACCAGGAGCCATAAAGCTGCCCCTGGGATCACTCTTCTCTCTCCACGCGTTCTCAGTGTTGTGACAAACAGACAATTCATACATAAATATGCCGCGGCAATATTTTGAACACGATTCTTTCAATTGGGGATTAATAACAGGTGATTTATTTGCTGAAGATCAGAGGTCAGACCACAAATGCAGAAAATAACCATAGTGGATGCATTGTTTCACCATGTGTGATTTCCAATATTTAAAAAAAAAAGAAAAAAAAAAGATTGTTCACTGTTGGGGGATCAGAATCAAGCTTGCCTGATCTGCAGTTACTTGATCTGAGTATAAAAAATATCCCAGTAATAAAGCAGTAAGTCAACAGAACATTTTATGATCAGTGTCCATGTGGACATGAAGAAAATATTACAAGCCTAAATAGGGTTGCGGACTTGGAATGTCAGCCCAAGCAGCCCCTCCCTGCCACTGCGCCACCCCTCCTACCCGGTGAGTCCACCCTTTTCCTTTTGCCACTCCTTTGCCCAGTTCCTCCAAAACCTTTCCACAGGATGGCCAACAAAATTAAAATTCTGGCGGCTGCTGACATTACTTTTAAAAGAAAAACAAAGTACTGATGAGATTAAACCTCATTAAATGATGAAATTTAAAAAAAATGGACTTTTGAGGCAAGTAATTTGACCACGAACTAGGTGCAGAAATGTTTCAGTCTAAAGTAAGGTTTTCTCGCAGACAGTCCTCCTACAGGTCTTAACATTGCAGCCTTTGCAATACAGCTTTCACTCGCATAGGTTTGCACACAGTTGCAAAGAAAAAGCTGTTGAGTTCTTATAAAGCAACATGGAAATGATTACCTCCTGGCAAATGCAGATTACTTGGCAGATTTCTGCTCGGGTATGTGTGTCTGTGCACATTCAAGTGTGTAGATACACTTGAGCACAAAGAGACTAATTGCCACTTAAACATCACTAGGTTTCATTTGACAAGTGTGCTGTGCATCGGCCAAAGCAACATCTGGACTCAAACAGAGAAATGAGACGAGTGCCAAGCAAATGCATTACAGCTCAAACCTCTCTGCATGAGAATGCCTGCAAGGCTGAAAATTAGCTGAGAAAGTGTAAAAGCAGAAATGTCTTTCTCTCCATGCTGATTCTGCAAAATACATCGAAATGAGGAGTTGCAAACAATATGGTAAATGATTTTTAAAGTATATGATTAGTGGATGATTTTTGAGAAAGCTGCTCATAAAACCTTCAGAAATACAAATAAAAGCCATCCTAAAATAAAGGTAAAGATTATAGTCGCCCTGAGGAAACATAAAAAACCTTTTAAAAATAAACTCATCTAATACACAAAGATCTTAAAAAATATATTCTTTTCGCTGCTTTTAAGGGATGCATTCCACAAGTGGCTTTAATGAACAAATCCATGTACTCCATGTAAAAGTGGGTATTTTTGTGTTTTCAAGGATTCATGCGCGGTTAAAGTCAGGTCATGGAATTTGTGGTAATGACAAAATGCAATTATCATTAGCAGCTGTGGAAAGGTTAAAACTGGAAGGAGGCATCTGTGCAAAAACAGAGATAAAATAAACAAAACAGAACATTCTAATGGCTGCGGAAACACCAGACAAATCTCCCAAAAACAAAAACAAAAAGATCTCAGGAACATTTGCCTTTAAATGTCAACAACAGTAGCTAAGGTGACAACCTCAGCATGTACCTAAATCCAAGGCTGATGTTGAGCTAGACAGAGATCTTCCCCAACTGAAGCGTTTTCCTCATGTTTTAGTCTGGAGTATACCTTTTATAAAAAGGTTTGCAGTATTGAAGCCTAGCCTCAGATAAACTTTGGCCTTATTAGTGATTTGCCACTAAAATGTAGAGTGGAGGGCATCTAAACTCTGCATGCTTAATAAGAGCTGCTGACAAACTGAATGTATTGCCCACTGAGGAGGGTTAGAAGAAGAAATTAGCTGCGGGGGCCTGTTCTCTCTTGGCTCTACATGAATCTGATTGACTGTAGGGGGTTACAGATGAGTCTAATAAAAGTTCTTTTTCTTTTAGTTGTCAAATTTTAAGCATAAGTTTGCACCGTTCTCATCGAGGGTAAAATCTCACAACTTGGCGTGCACCGCCATTAGTAAAAATGTCCAGCACAAGTAGTTTTGTAGGTGTTTGTGTACAAGTTGATCGCAAACCCCTAAAAATAGAGATTTCAGTTCTTACTTGGTTGCCATAATGGGACAAATTCATCATGTTCCTGCAAAACTGTGAATTATTATAGCAGCATTGAAGCCACGCTGACTTTTATTTGGTCTTCAAATCCTGCTGTTACCTAATCTGCTGATGGTTGCATAACTAAAAACTTAATCATCATCACATAATCTGACTACTCATGGTTCCTATCCAATGTTTCCAATGTTATCATAACTGTTAAAACTAAGCTGCGAAGAAAAAAAAAAGGTGAAAAAAAATGTTTGACTTTAACTGTTAACTTTAATTTCTTGGTGTTACATTTTTTTTCTAAACTCAAGCATACCATAATTTTCATGTGCAGCATTAAAAAACGGTTGTTAAATGCACATTTGTATGGCAGTTGGGCAGCATTTAAAAGTGCAGGTTAATCATTAAAGCTGAGCACTGCAACCCTTACAGGCACAGAGCGGTTAATCAGCGTATTGATTCATTTCTTTCAAACTTAGCATGCATGTTTTCTTGGCAGCAATCCTGCTTATATAAAATTCTCTGCACACATCTACAAGAGCTGTGGTGACTTTGCTGACCCTTCTCTGTCAGACAGGCCGTGCACACACATCTGTTGTTGGTTTCACAGTATTGCACCTTTTCATATGCAATAGGTAACATTTTGCAGAGGATAAGCAATAATTGGTACGACAACTGTTAAATGGTGATCAGTTTCTGAGTGCTGCTGAAATCTTATGACAGCATGACAAACGCAAGGCCTTTCTGGCCTCCATTAGTCTGGCTGAGTGAATGGCTGTGAGGTTTTGTAATCTGGATTTTCGTTTAAGGGTACAGCAGCTGAGGCAGCTTTAGGGGTTGGTTGGGGGGGGGGGGGAGAGGAAGAACAGGAAAGAGATGGTGCAGAGAATTGGAGGAGAGGACATTCTTTATGGCTTTGATTTGGGAGAGACACTTCATCACTTGCATAGTGATGCTGGCTGAGTGGGAAAAAAGGAAAAGAAAAAAAAAGCTCTAATCTCACTCAGCACGGCAGTGAAATGACGAATCCGGCAACGATGATGCTTCTTTTGGCTAATGCGACTAATTCAGGCTGCCTCACTAATCAGTTGTTTGGAGTTTATAGATGAATCAGTTAAATAAACCTCATCTGTTTCTGCCTTCTCTTCTGCATCTCCTCCTTGTTTTGTGCCCTACTTTGTCCCCTTTTCATGGCTGAGAAAGCTGGTACAGACCGGGAAAGATATCGTCATATGTGGCTGAATTTCTCTTAATTACTTCTGTGAGTATAGTTCCTATTGTGAAACTCATCAGAACAACATAAAATGTTATAATATGTCATCATTTCATATGTGGAATAACTGTTGTAAGGTCTGATTTACTTGCCATAAAGCACACCTCAGTTATTAGAAGCATACACCTAAATTGTCATGCATTTAAAAAAAAAAATGGCATAGTATATTTCACTGAACAATACAGAAATATTAATTTTTATTTCTGCTGTTCATAGTAAAAAATTAATACAAATAATCCAGATGCAGCTTTATTGGCAAAACAATGTATATGTTTGTCCCCGTTTAAGCAATTTACATTCTAGTAATGCTAATCCTCTCCTGGACTCCTGAGATAATAGTAGAAAGGAAGTAGGTTGAATGTCATATGGGTTGGCTACAGATGGGTGAGAACATTATTATGCAATTGGCTCTACTATTACAGTTTCAGTGTGTAAACCCGTAACAGTAGTACTGAGCACCACCATATCTTTTAAAGCCACTTTGAGCCTGCATAGCAATATGTGCCCCGCCAACCTTCAGGCAAACAGCATCTCACTGGCCAATCAGGACCACAGAATCCTCCAAAAACGCAAATAAGCCTGTTATTGTTGAATGTAATGGCGGACTGATTTAAAAAGAAACCCAGAGGATTTGCTGTAACGCAATAATCAGGAATCCAAGTTTCACTCAGCACACACCCAGATGCCAGGCGAGCACAGTAAGGAGATTACTTTAACCTTCAGCTGCTAAATATTCATAAGCAGTCTTAAGAAAACAAAATGGTATCCATAACAAATACGCCACCTACGTTCAATCACTCACCAGATCCGTGTGCATATTACATAAACACTGATGCATAGCACAATTCAACAATGTAACTATTAGTGGAATGATGAAAGCAAAACAAACTACACAAATAAAAACAAAATTGTATCAACAGACTAGAAAATTAAACTGACTCTGCTGTATTTGTTTAATGACTGGTAATTCGATACAAATATGCTAAAAAAAAAAAAAAGGAGAGTGTGGCAGGTTTGAAACAAAATAGATGTAATAACTTCTTAATAATCAAGCTACACGATGGTGGATTTTGGATTGGGCTGATAAAGTAATACCTGATTTCAGTCATGCCAGTAAGAAGTGTATGTAGAACCCCAGAGAGCGGAGAAGCTTGGGGAAGTTTTCAACAGAGATAAATATCAGCTGACGCTTGTTGAGGAGGTGCCTGAGTACAGCGTGTCCTGCCACCGCCAAGGACGAAACGCTCCCTGGTCACACCTTAAAAAAGAGATTTACATCTCAATTTTCACATTTGGCTCTCAGCTCACACAAATATGGAAGTAGTCAAATGTGTGCCATGCAGTATGAATAGTGGATTTGACAGCTGTTTCTTAAGAATAAATAAATAATAATACTTGTATATGCTTTTTTCCTATATAAATGATTTACCTCAAGGCCTCAAAGCCAGATGGAAATGCTCATAAACAAAATTCTTATACTGCATTTCATCCCTTTCCCCCCATGTTGTTGTTGTTTACTTGCCATTAGCCAAAGCTCAAATGAAAATTGTAACCCTTGTTACAACCCAAGCACACAGTCTCTGTTGCACTTGTGATCTTCGTGCTGGTGGGAAATGTGCAGCGGTATTTAAGTGCTATCCCAAGAGACTTGGATTGGGTTTGCCGACCAAATCTTCCACTCCCCACGTGCTCATCACCCACGGTATAACCACTGATTTTCATCAGCTCCCTCTCAGGGTCTGCCACCTGCACGTTCTTATACATAGATACCTATTGTTAAAAAAAAAGGTAAGCTTCAATGAACAACTTCAACCAAACCGAGGTGCGCTGGAGCCACAGTTTCAGGTCACAGGAGTGCGCTGAGGTGTAGGTGATTCGTAACTCTAGATGGTTAATTACAGTGTGTGGTTGGCAGTGCATTGAGAGGGTCATAGCTTCCTGATACCCTTTTTTGTGATTCAGAAGTTCCTTTTCTCTCTCCAGATGGAGTGTAAGCTCTGAACCTCTTATACAATCAAAGCAAGAGTCGCCATCTGCTCATATCTCTGACAGTCGAAACCATAAATCATAATCAGTGTTTATAATCTACTTCAAAAGATTATTGTCACTGTTCTGGATTTCATTCATTCAGTCATTCAATAAAAAAAATGGCCTGTTTGTAGTGTTCAAATTTGATAATGCTTGTTCGTCATTCCAGACTGTGCCAGTCCCTCCTGCCTGCGTGTCCCACAATCAGAGTCATCTGACCCGCTCCTCCTCTGCACTCACCTCGTTTCGCCAAACAGCCTTTATAGTATTTATTCAGTCTGCAGTGGTTAAAAAGCCAAATTATTTGTGAGCAGGAGGACTGTTTTAATTTGGGTTCCAGCAGCCATCGTCCACAAGATGCAATGCAATTTGAGAAACAAGTCTGCTGATACTGTATGCTCCTCTTTAAAATGCAGGGCCAACAATCAGACAGCCCAGGCTGCTAAACTACAGTCACCTCACCAAACTGGTGCCAGGACACAGCAAGCCGCAGCAAACAAGATAGTACTCAACTGTGCAGCAAATCTAATAAATCAGTCAGAGTTTTCTTATTCCTACTAAGAAAGGTTTCCAAACCGCTCAAATATTGGATATCAGGAAATAGTGGAGAACAATTTCCTTTTAGAGTAACATTAGAACGCATGAGCCTGGCTCCCAGAGGTTCAGGCCCAGCACCGCTGGGCCGCTCCAATTAGATGGTGCTTCCCTGCTGTGTCTGAACTAGCCAGAACACAAGAGCACCCAAAGGGAGCTTGAGGAAGAAATGGAGGAATGAGAGAAGGGAGACAGACACACACACACACACACAGCCGTGAGAACTGTGCTATGTTTGGCACGTATCACCTAACGTCTCTCACAGTCTGCGTACACTTTGGGTCATGCTGCGAAGCGATCATTAGAGAGCTCAAAAGAAGTTTAGGGGAATAAAGCAAAGACAGTGCAGAGGCTATGGTGGGTGAGGAGAGAGAGACACTCAGATTTAAGAACAATTTTAATGCATTTTGTGTATGAAATCATTTGACTGGGTGAAGTAGGAATAGCAAAAAAATTGCAAAAATATTTACTTAAGGTGATATATTAATATAGACCACTTCAAAAGACTTTTTTTTACCCAATTAGGTGATAACTAACTTACTGAGTTTGTGAGTGATTTCTGTTAATACACTTAACACTTTATGTAAACCATTAATTCCAAGTTTTAACTACGCTTTAAAAGGTCAAGAGTATTTTTTTCTCACTGCACAGAAATGATCATATTTAGAACCGCCATATTTAGGATCTCACTGTTAATTGTCAAAATTCAGATCTAACTCCGTCATCGCAGGTTACAGTCACTAAAAGCAGTTTGTTGACCTTCTCTTTTTCCTTTTCCCTGAAATAGGCTTCAACAAGAATAGACTGGGCTCTCCCCGCTGTAATAAGACACTGTTTTAAGGCCCTTCAAGTATGTCATTGTTCATTTCACCCCTGCCCTTTCTGAATGCAATAATCTTATTGCTACGGTCTAATGCCGAAATCCCTGAACACCTAAGCAGACTGGATTTTCCTGACCACACAAGATATTCCGGCTTCTCCTGCAACAAGTGCTATCAAAGGCGTACCCATGGTTGGTGGTGAGCAGCAAAGAGGAAGTGCATCTGTAGCGAGTGTCCATTTGTGAGCACTCAGCAGAGGTTGGGGCACTGGCTCTGATGCAGGTGCTATGCTCTGGAAGGTGATTAGATATCATCACTCTTTCATTAACTTGGTATTTCTAGTGTCTCCATGACTGTGTGGAAAGAATGGCCCTTTTCATCAGTGCTCCCAGAAAATGAGCCATGCTGAAAGAGCCAGGTTAAGTTGGGAGGATAATGAAACAAGAGACAAGGGGGGAGAAAGCTGACAGAAGAGTAAAATAATGCAATGTGGGTAATTTCTACACAGGATTTAAATCTTAGTGTATAATAAGCAAATATCAGCTAACATAAAAACAAGTGCTGTAGTGAGAAATAAACAAATGGGGATGTAAACAGGCGCAGGTGACACAGACAAGAAGAGGAAGTTGGGTAACGCATTAGAGTTTATTTTTAGGTTATGACACTGATGGCGACAACAAGAGTCTCCGTTTCACCTGATCACTGAAACAGGTGGGAGGGTAAGATGGTATAATATTCCATTACAAAGACCAGACCCAAGTGCATACAGGTTCTTCATGAAAAGTGTCTCTATGCGTAGGCGTGGGTCTGACATCATCCAGAGCCGTGGATGGGACCTTTCATGTGTAGTGGTGCCAGGAAGCTGCTAGCACTGTCAGCCAGTCTGAATCAGCGCTAAGCTCCAGACACAAAGGTGCAAAAATCCACGACAGAGGAGAGTTTCACAACTCTGCGAAAATAACCTAAACATGAAAGCCTGACCCGTACTGATCAGTGTACTTCAGTGGCAAATAAATAATAAATAAATACAAAAAAAAAAATCTCATTTTATTGTTTTGTTGCTTGTTATACAAATTTCCACTGTGACATCTTTTATCTTGACAATAAAACCTTTTTAATGGTTGTCTGAGAATATACTGCATTGAGCAAGAGTGCATTTTTATTGAGTATGAGTTTCAGCTTCCTACTTTCCTTATCTAGTCTTTCAAAAGTTATATAATGTAGTGTATTTCCAAAACAAAACAAAAATTCTACTATTGCAAAACAAAAGCAGAGGCACGTAAATGTTGTTTCAAGTAATCCTTTGTGACTGTCACCTGCTCTCCTTTCAGAGGACCCCCACTGAGAAAGCAAGACCTCTGCAAAGACTCAAGAAATGTCATAACATTTTGTCAGCACCTTCGGAATGAGCTATTGTCATTCAGACATAATTATAGGTCAGGCCCTGTCATTGGAAATGGAGGGCAGTGACCTACAGATATCACACTCTGCTTTCATTAGCATTTCATTGTCATTCAAACCGAGTCTGAGACCACTTCACCTGGAGGCATGGAAGGTACCTGAAAGTCACTCAGCTGAATTCAATATTGGGTTTTCTTTTCAGGTGTGCCTTCAGAAAGATTGAAAGATTATTACTATTTGATGTAAGTGGATTTTAAGGAGCAGAATTGAGTTGAAAATAATAACAAATCTAATGCTCAGTGGTGGCACCTATCCAAACCGGCTCATGTTTATCAAGTACTGTTGGTTCCACTGTATTCCCAGATCAGAGTGTGTTTCCTTCCCTGCAGATACACTATCAATAAGTACCTTCGGTGTTTCAGTTTACTAGAAGCCAAGAGCAGATAAGACTGAGATTACAGTTGCACTATCTCCAGGGGAGGTCAGAGCAAGAAGGAGATATGCAAGAGAGTGTGCAGCAGTAACTAGCACACACGGCTCAACCTGTACAGGGGTGAAGGCCAGAATACATCTGCTTCTCAGTTGGAAGGTGTTTCTTTAGTTGCGTAGCTGCGCTATAATCTTTTATCTGATTTGAGCTCATGAGTGAGGTGATGACTGCATGGTGCACCTTAGTATCATTTGAAATAAGTTTTTTTTTAATTTACACATATGTATATCATAAATCAGAATTTTCCTGAAATATTGAACTGGAAGTGTATCTGGCATGTTTTAAATAGAAAGCTGCTCTGCTCTGTTTTCTTTTTTTTCGCTCCACAGTCTTTCTGATGACGTCACTTGGCGCTGTTGTGGTTCTGTATGGGATATCGGGGAGGTGCGACAGAGTCAGAGCAGGAAATAGAAGGCCGACTCTTCTGAGGGTGACAAAGTCTTAAAAAGTCCATTTGAAATCTTACTCACTACAAAATGCCATGTGTCAGCAGTTGCCCATTCCAAAGCACTCTGATCTGGATGGACAAACACTGAGGAAGCCCATCCCTATGAGACTGTCACTGACAATGGGTACTGCAACCAGCGTGGTCTGTTTCAGACGGGTACAGAGAAACTGATGAAGTACCCAGAAGGAAACCTCACGTGTTTTGCTAAAAGGATTTTGTCAGTTTTCCATCTTGCAGTCTTCTGCCATTTCTAGTGAATTATGTGCTAGCTGTGGTACGTCTCAAACAGATGTGATGTCAGTTGTGAGTGGTTGAAGTCACTCCTGCCCCCTCTACCTCTGTTACACTATTAGATTAGGTAGACTTTTTTTGGATAAAATCCTAAAAAAGAAAAAAAAAGAGGACAACAACATTTTCAAATAAAAAAACAAGAATATGAAAAACAAAATAGCAATACAAAATTAGAATTTTATTCACCCTACTTCTTTCACACACTTCAATAGCAACAACACAGAGATTCACACACCCACTAACACATCCACACAAATGAAAGGAGAAAAAAAAAGAAGAAAAAAGGAGGGGCTGTCTGCTCAGACAGTTGCAGTGGAATCTGAGAGAGCTAGGAGAGGTGGAAGACATGATTTGGCAGTTTACCCCCAGTATTTGCCTCAACATTTTGACGCCATGACTCGAAGTCAAGCTGAGAAGTTTCCCAAGACCTGCTCAGCCTGCAGGCGGGTGTTCCATGTAAGCTCTGAGCCTGCCCCCACCCCGATCAACTGTACATCAGTGTGCAAGGCACCTCAAACTCTCTGCAGTCAGCTCTGCGAGGGTGTGAACATGTCGCACACCTCTGATGCCTCTGTGTTAGCCATCACAGGGTTTACTCCTCAGCGTGCCGAGACCAGCTGACTCCCAACCTGAAAACGGCAGCAGGTCTTGTCGCACTTCCCACAACAAACCACGTCTGTTAAAAAGCTGAAAATTAGATCAAATATTCACCTTCTAATGAGACTCGAGCATGTTTGCACTAGAAAAGACATTTGATGGAAGCGTATAGAGTGTCAAACTGTGCATCATCTGAGCTGCAGCTCTCAGGGACATGTCAGAAATTTCACTTTTCTAACTCAAGGTTTTCAGCCCAAGTACAGAGAATCAGATTTGTTTTTTAAGTATTAAAAAAATCAGGAACATTATACCTGTGTGGAAACAAGAGCAACAAAGCCTCACTGTTTTTTTCTATTCCCTGTGTTTATCTCCAATAGCAGGTTTGGAAGGACAGTCTTTCTACATTTCAGGCTATGCCATCCAGTTATATGAAGGGAAGCCAGGGCCACTGCCACTGTAGCTGGTCAACCAAGAGGGCAGGGAGCACAATGAGATGAGATTTTCAATATTTTTAATTAAAATCATGGGAGCAAGACAGGAAACCTGAAACCTTTACCATATACTGGAAAAGAGGACAGGTAAAGAAAAACATGTTTTTTTAAAATTTAAATATTTATAGATTATTCAACAATTTTCTTACATTTTTTATAGTACTTGTGTTTGACAAATATTTTCTAGTTGACATTTAAAGTCTTTGCTGTTAATACATTTTGATATAAACATCTCAACCAGTGGCATCTGTAAATGTGCACTAATAAATTTCCAAATCATAAAGTTGTGATTAAAACATTCAAACTTTTTTTTTTTTTAATGACTGCATGTGATCTCATAACTTACTGTTGGATTTCATTTCTAAAATTGAATACATGGATTATAGGAACTGAACTCTGAACAAAGTGTCCTTTGTCCACAAAAAACAAGCGTTGGAGGAAATCCAGCAAAGTGGAGTTTTGGCACTGTGACACGTTTTTCATGCACTCTGTTTAAAATAGGTTGTCTTCACTGTGAATATGTATGTAAAATGTCAGACATTACATCTGCTATTACCACTTGTAGGAGCTACTATCTACATATATCTGGTGACAAACCTATTTTTAAAAATGTAATAATCTGCGTGTAACCTATTAAGAAAAATCACCTGTCCACTTGTTAAGCCAAAGCTAACCTACCTCACTTAAATAACACTGAAAGACGGTCTAAATGAAGTTAGAAATACAGTGACGCCTCTTGTTGAGTTAGTTTAGGTGGACACGTGGGGGTGAGCTGTCAGCTTGTTTGGACCCACTAATTTTCCGAAGAAAAAAGTGCTAAAATTTTGAGCTGGGGAGTACAAAACAATTGCAAAATTTTGCAATACCTTCCTGATTTGTTTTAATCATTGCAGCGCCACCTCAAATCCACGGCTTCCTCTCAAGTTTCTGGACTGCTATCTCCCCCTATTGGTCAATACTGTCACTGTGCAAAGCTGAGACGTCTCATGGCTGCTGATCCGCAGCAACTCTGCAGACTCACTGACAGAGCTGTCTCTGTGCAGCACGAGTTTTAGCCTGCCTGTATTCAGAGACACACAAACATCAAAGCTACTCTTCCATGAAGATCTTAATAATCTAACATACTTAGCACAGTTTTTTTTTGTTTTGTTTTGTTTGATCTGTTTACTTGATTATTTCCTGTAAATATCTCATACAGTTGAATATTCTCACAGAGAAAAACTACAACAGCTTAAACACAAGGATAAACTTATTCAGCATAGCAAGGGATTAAAACTACAACATGCCAAATCTACATTTACATAACATACAATACAGAAAACGAATGTGTTTAAAGAAATCTGAAAACAAGTGGAAGATAAATGGACGAATGAGTTCAGCAAAGAAAAAGAAACAAATATAACTTCATAGCTAAGTTTTTAAAAAATAAATACTAAGAGTTTTAATGAGAATCATACTTTTTTTTTAATGACTGGGCGGATTTTGTGTATGCCTGGAAGTTAACTTTACCTGATTTTAATATCCGGGCAATTTAAACAGTTCACATTATTAGCATTGACTTTTAAACGCAGCATTACTCCGTAAATAAAATGAAATCAAAAACTATAAGGTGAAAAACACGTTTTCCCTACTTGAGCTGAGTTTTCAGTTGTTGACTGCAAGCCTCTGGAGCAGAGTCAAATTACGTCCCCGCCTACTAAAAAGCTCCCCCAATCATTTCCTTGCCGTCAAACATAAATCCAGCCATCGCCTTCTGAGTCTATAGACTCTTCAGCAATCCCGCAACAGCAGATCTCTCACGTTTGTCTTTAACATCACAGTTTCGAAGTTAAGCATTCGAAAGCGACCACTTGCAGTTGGTTTTCTTTTCTTCGAAATAGTGAGCATTCAACGGAACGACAGAAATACCCACACATATATTTGACCTTTTTTTATTTTAAAGGATTCAAGTCTGCCCCGGCAAGCTGAGACTGCAGCTTTGGGGGCACATCACCTGGATTTAGAGAGAGGGATTTTTTTTTCCTGCGAGAAGCTGTTCTTTAATTTTTTCGCATGAATCTCCTCGATCCTTACCTGAAGATGACAGAAGAACAGGAGAAGTGTCACTCAGACGCTCCCAGCCCAAGCATGTCTGAGGACTCCGCGGGCTCGCCTTGTCCGTCCGGATCCGGCTCGGACACTGAAAACACTCGTCCGTCCGACAACCACCTCCTCATGGGTCCAGACTATAAGAAGGAAAGCGAAGAAGAAAAGTTCCCCGTGTGCATTAGAGATGCGGTGTCTCAGGTGTTGAAGGGTTACGACTGGACGCTCGTCCCTATGCCGGTGCGCGTCAACGGCTCGAGTAAAAGTAAACCCCACGTCAAAAGACCCATGAACGCATTCATGGTGTGGGCTCAAGCTGCACGGAGAAAGCTGGCCGATCAATACCCACATCTGCACAACGCGGAACTCAGCAAAACCCTCGGTAAACTTTGGAGGTAGGTTCGCTTTAGTTTTTTGTTCACCTTTACAGTGCGCTTTTACGCGCCGCCGTGCCCCGCGCAATATTTATTAAAATGGCCTTTTCTTGCTGTTTTACAGTATTGGGGTTTGAATAATGCTTTTCAGCTTTTACTTACCTATGTTTTGATCTTTATGATGATTTTCTATAAACGTATTTCTTATGCATATCATAACTTGTTAAGAATTAGGAGAGGCAAACTTTTTTAGACTTTTTTTTCTCTTCTATTTCTTTACTTTCTTTCCGCTTTTTTCTTCTTTTGGTAATGATCAGTGCTAATTAACAACTGCACTGATTCAGTAAGCATAGCTTCTGCAACTGTTAACCAGCCGCAATCTAATAAGAATGTGCAATTCCGTGTGCCATTTTCAGATTGCTCAATGAGGTAGAGAAGCGTCCGTTTGTGGAAGAGGCTGAGCGTTTGAGAGTGCAACATAAGAAGGATCACCCCGATTACAAATATCAGCCAAGGCGGAGAAAATCGGTCAAGAACGGGCAAAGCGAACCGGAGGACGGCGAACAAACTCACATCTCTCCAAATGCCATTTTCAAGGCGCTGCAGCAGGCCGACTCTCCGGCTTCAAGCATGGGCGAGGTGCATTCACCAGGAGAGCACTCAGGTGAGGGAAAAAGACACAAAAATCAAACATATTTTCTACATTGTATTTTTTTTTTTTCAACAGCTACGTTTTGGTTTGTAGAAGTGACATTTTTAGAAGTCTTTGGGGCCTTGAAGGGAGAACTTGTTAATGATTAGTGGTTAATGATTATTAGATTTTACAAGCCATCATGCAAAAACACCTGTCAGTAGTAACAATAAACCTCTTCTGGAGCCATTTACAGTTACACTGGTGTATCGAATCTAATAAACATGTTCTGAAATGCATCATTTTTGTAAATGTTATGTTAACTAAGAGTCGAACTTTGCCTTTGTCTAACTAGGTCAGTCGCAGGGTCCACCAACACCCCCGACCACCCCGAAGACAGACCTTCCCTCCAGCAAAACTGACCTGAAGCGTGAGGGGCGGCCCATGCAGGAGGGCACTAGTCGCCAGCTCAACATTGATTTTGGAGCTGTGGACATCGGTGAGCTGAGCAGTGAGGTTATCTCCAATATGGGAAGCTTCGATGTTGACGAGTTTGATCAGTACCTGCCACCTCACAGCCATACCGGGGTGAATGGTGCAGCACAGGTTGGCTATACCAGCAGCTATCCCATCAACAGTTCCTCAGTCGGCCAGCCACCCAGTGTTGGAGCCCACGCCTGGATGTCCAAGCAGCAGCAGCAGCAACAGCAGCACTCTCTGACCACTCTGGGTGGAGGAGGAGAGCAAGGCCAGCAGGGTCAACAGAGAACCACCCAGATTAAGACAGAGCAGCTGAGCCCCAGCCACTACAGCGAGCAGCAGGGCTCACCACAGCATGTCACCTATGGGTCCTTCAACCTACAGCACTACAGCACCAACTCTTACCCCTCCATCACCAGATCACAGTATGACTATTCAGACCACCAAAGTGGTGCCAACTCCTACTACAGCCACGCAGCTGGCCAAGGCTCAAACCTGTACTCCACCTTTAGCTACATGAGCCCCAACCAGAGGCCAATGTACACCCCGATCGCTGACACCACCGGGGTGCCCTCTGTGCCGCAGACCCACAGCCCGCAGCACTGGGAGCAGCCCATTTACACACAACTCTCCAGGCCCTGAGGAGGCAGTCTGCGCACTGACTATATAACACCTACACCCCAGACTTTCTGCTTGGTGGCATTTGCACCATCATGCCACACGCCATTCATTGCCAACAGAAAAACATGACAAGAACTTTTTTTTTATAGTTCTAAAAATATATCTTTGGCTCACAACAGTGCCTTTTGTATCGGTCCGAATTGTGATTATATTTTTTTAGATATAATGTTTAAAAAAAAATGTTAAATCCTCTGTGAGGACATACTGGCTATAAATATATTAGTATGTACTGTGTATGTGTTCTGCTCTTGTCATTATTATCATAATCAGTGTCATCAGCACCCTCATCAGCATGATTTGAAGGTTTAACACATCTAAAGGAGCAGGAATGCTTGTTAAAAAACACCCCCAGTGGCCTTACTTCTCACTAATGTATTTTTGTACAGGAAGTAAGAAACTGTTTACTGACACTGCCGTCTCATAATAGCTTACGTTCTGTTTTGAATTTTTGTACTGTACATATTTTATTGTGATTCCAATGAGATGCAAGGATTGAGCGACACAGGTTTGAAATAGATTAGAATTTTTGGCCACAATATGACCGTGTCATCAGTGAATTAGTCAAATATTCTACTTCTTGTTTGCTTTAGCTCAAATTGCTGTGTTGGAAATGCTATAGCAGGTGCCATGTAAATCTCCTAAGGGCCTTACTGTGTTGCTAGATGTAACAGCAATGCTTGCTTTGTTTTTTTTTTTTGTTTTGTTTTGTTTTGCCTTGAAACCATTGGTGCCTCGAGAGCTATAGCAGTGAGGCTTCGTCCACTTGAATTGCAGTGTGAAAATTACAGCATAGTTCCGACTTCCTGCTAGAAGAGATACAGGAAGTGACCTTTGACCTGATCAATCTCAGCAGCCGTCAGGTCTGAGTCTGGTGTGCTTCTATCAAGCCTTCTGCCTCAACTTTTTTCCTAACCTTTCTCTTAATTTATTCTTTAGCATTAATTTTATTTGAAAATAACTATTTGCAATTTTCGTTTTAATTCAGCAGCAGCTAGGTGAGGAGAAATAGGTTGCTGTCATATGTGGTACAAATTTGTTTATTTATCATTTGTAAATGTTTCCGTATAAAAGTTCCTTTTATTCACGATCTAGTTATGTACAGAATACTTATAATTACACGAGCAAGCAAAAAGAAAAACTGGAAGTCTTTTCTTTTTCTCTCTCTCTCTCTTTCTAACAAATGACTAAATGAATATAAAAGCAGCTGTTTTGTAAAGAATTTGCTGGAGTCAACAGGATTTTTGTTTGTTTGTTTTTCAAAAACATTGAGTTCCCCATTTTATATTCTGTCCCATTAGTTCCCATTTCGTCATCTTCTTAATGCAGTTTCCCTAGGTAAACATGGCATTGTCTTAAAAGCTTATCTTTTGTATTATATTTGTTTGCAATAAAAGCAAAACACAGAGAAATATGTGGCCGTCTTGTTTCGTCCCGTGTTTCGTACAGCGCTGCATGTGGTTTCCATGTGTCAGTATTTATCACCAACACATCTGGGAGTTTTTGCAGCTTTCTGTCTCTAATACAGGTTTTGTGTATCCTAGTATGGTGTGTAATAAGTAGTTATAGAGAAAGGCATCCAGAGGCATCATCATTATCATACTAGTTACAACAAGGCACTCTGTTGACATAAGATCAGCCGATTCGTGATGCCATTGGATGAGTCTGAGTTACCTTGGAGCAGAACGGGGGGGGGGGGGGGGCTGACACAGATAATTTAATTTCTGCATTACTTAGAATCAGTTTGTTGTCTGCTAACCGCAGTGGTTAGTAGTGCAACTGCATTTCTACGCTTTTGCCTTCTCAGACCATGAGGTCACAGGTCCATTATTGCCATGGCCTACTGGCAAGATGTATGTCCCCCACCCTCCCACCACCACCTCCCTTGCCTGTATACTCAACAGCTTAAAGCAACAAACTAAACACAGTATTTTTTTTAGTCATTACTGCCCTAGTACCATAGAAGTAGAGCTGACCTTAATAAATCAGTGACAGTGTAAACACAATCAGGTACTATAGTTTTGTGTTGAAATTTGAGGCACATTCACAGATGACGTCTCTTTCCTCACATCAACTGGACTAAAATCTTTTTTTTTTTTTTGTCATCCACTGCTGCACTTCATCTAACTGTGATGACTGGGCTTTTTTTTTTTTTTAAACCTTACTCCATAGCTACTTATTACACATCATACTAGGGCTCACAAAACCTGCATTATAAACAGAGACCCAGATATATTAACTAGAGCCATCAACCATTTCAACACCTCATTGTATTACAGACTAGAATCAGTTTGTTTTTTTGCCCATACATTGATTTAGCATGTAAAGAGGAGAAATGAGAGATTGATTCTGTAAAAAGCTTTTTATTACTCTAATTTATTCGTTGGCTAATCTAAACTGTTTGCTCCTCTGAGTGAACATTTTCTACTGACTGTTTATTTATGTTTACTTTTTTAAGTTTTTAAGGATTTCTAAAATCTAAAAGTAAAGCTTTGTAACATAATATTGATTGTCTTAAGTCTTAAGATCCCAACTTTCAGAAATTGATGTGCAGTTGCTTAAGGCTTATTGTGTTGTGGACGAGACAATGTCATGAGGCTTGACTTTGGTATCACTGGTTAAATACAGAGGTGGTAAACTTCCCCTCGAACAGTGATGAGCATGCTGGGCATGTGAGGCCCTGAACCCACCTCCCACAGAGAGCCCTTGAGGCACATCCATCACTGAACCTCCAGTGGCTCAAACCTGGAGCCAGGCAACATGGCTGCAGGCTCTCAGGGCTTAGCAGGGCAAAGGGAAGGCAGTCAGTGCTGAGCAAAACAGACTGGTGGTGTGGGCGATCATAAGGAAAAGACAGAAGCACCTCATAAAAGTCCCTTTTTTTCATTGTCATCCATGAAATCTCTCAAGAATTTTAAATGGTCCAAAACTTAAACCATACACTCTCAGAAAAACATGTGACAGGAACTTTAAACTAAACACTGACATTAGAGTTTTTAGCACGAGCTCATAATGAACGTATGAAAAAGAAATGTTACCTGACTTAAAATGTCTGGATGCTGTCTGAGCTGGCTCCAGCAGGCGTAACTCAGTGCTTAGGACATGATTGGCTCCTCGTGAAAAAACTGCAGCATGAAAGTTAAACCGGAGCCAACATTTCTGTTCAGTAAACAAAGAAAAAACTCAACTTTAGTAAACACAGGTTCTCTAGTTATAGAAAATGACCAAAACATTTTGCTAAATTGTTTCACTATCAGGCTATTGGCAGTGTGTGTGCATGGGAAAATGTGAAGTGTTTACACTTGAAAGTCCAGCTCCCCAAAAATCAATTCAGATCAATTCGGAACACATAAGGTGATTATATTATCACTTTTGGGAAATAATTAGCGTACTTTTATTGCTTTAATCTTCCTTATATATATATATATATATATATATATATATAAAAAAAAAAAAAAAAAAAATCCCAGCTCGCCCCTACGGGCGGTCTTTTTGCCCTTCAAGCTCGGGTCC
>JAVDPK010002573.1:335360-400201 GCA_034780415.1 Cichlasoma orientale
TATATAGTTTAAGTCATATATATATGACTTAAACTCTAATTTTAAGTAGTATTCACAGAAAGTCTGGATAGGATATACTTCAGCCAGCCTCTGGCTTCAATAGAAAAAAAATGGAGAACATGGACAATAGTGAACATGGACAATAGTGAACATGTTGATAGCGACTTTCATCATGTTTCATCAGAATGATGTGTCATGTAGTGTTGTCAAATGGTAGCACCACGCCAGGAAATGACATCAGTATTGAGGTTCTCCCTGTGTGAGACCACGGTGATTCATTTCGCAGACTTCTCTGCAGGCGCAGGCAGTCTTGGCCAGAGGCAAGCCAGAAGTAATGTTAAATCTAATGTAATTCATCCCCAAAAAATTGCCACAAAAAAAGATAATAACATTTTCCCCTGATTATAACTTCTGTTAACAATTCAAAGCAACTGCACAACATCAGATATTCAGTCTATCATTACTGGGAATCTATATTAAAAACAAATCTGGGCAAGGCAAAAAAAAAAAAAGCATCTTTTTAAACCAAGCCTGCCGAGCTAGTGAGTGGATTGAGGCTGCAATGGGTCTGCCCACCAAACAGCATGAGTACCCTGATGAATGTTTCCGAGAAGGATCGGAAACGAGACCAAATTTTTCTTTCTTTCTTTCTCTTTTTTTTTCAGACAGGCCTTTCCATGGGCAATTTTCCCAGGACGACTCCATTATTATTCCACAGAGACGTCTGCCCCCTCCGAACCCTATGGGTGGTCTTTCTGAAGGCAAAAGGAAGAGGAAAAGAAAAGGAAAGCTGAAAAAAATCTGGTGATACACCCATGGTGAGTGGACAACAATAAAATACACAATAAAGTAAAATAAAACAAACCAAAAGTCGATCACATCGACATACTGCAAGCATACTGTATTGTGTTTAGTTGATAGGCTTTCAGGGTGTGTGTGTGTCTTTGCAAGTGTGTTCTGTTTGTAACACTATTTTTTTAAAAACAGCCAAATACTGCAGATGTCTAATAAAACAAAAAACATGGACATTTCCAGTACAACATGTTTAGTTTATTGATGGAAGGATTGTTTTGATTGCCTATACAGACCATTTAAATTGCTCATCCAGTCCATAAAATTCCTTCTGAAACTATAAGGACACATCCAGATGAACTATGCTAAATCACATGGAAAGACACACCGACTACAAGGCTGTTTCCATGGAGGCTACACCCTCAGCCGAAGAACTACTGTGGGAGTAAATGGGGAGCAAATAAAGGGCACATTTCCTCCATCCTGAACTGCATTAATTGGTGTGTACCCGAAATAACGATGTGATTACATGAGCAAAAACATCCAGAGTGTTCTTGCTATTGGGAAATTATATTTACAATAAAATTTCACAACCATCACTGTTTGATTTTGCTTTGTTACTGTTGGAGCAGACTGAGGAAGTAAGACTTTGCCCCAAAGCCATCCATCTTCCACTGGCCCTAGGAGGAGAGCGGCCTGTGCCAAGAGGCCGAGCTGGGCCAGCCTGCTGGAACCCTTGGTGAGTTTTGTGCCTTTGTCTGAGGATGTGGAAGAAACCTGGCACCAGCCCGAGGTCAGCGTCACAAAATTATATTACCATAATCCCATTAAGTGTGTCTGAGGCCTCATGAGCTCCAGCTCAGTCTGGGAGGAAGGTAGGTGAGGTCTGGCAGTGGGTGGTTTGTACTAAAGTACACAGCCAGTGAATAATATGAGATCTGCAGTTTAGGCATTTAATATTTTCACCTTTGTGATATTTGCTACCCCCCCCCCCCCCGGCACACACAAACACACACACACCCCAAATGCAAAGATATATAAATTACTAATGTCTTGGTGTCAGTCTGAACAGTCGTGTGCTTTATTTCAGTACGTGGTAAGGATGTAGGTAAAAAAAACAACAACAATGTATTACAGAAGAAAAGCGTGTATTAGCAAGGCAATGCTCCATAATTGAATCCAGGGGCCTAAACAAGATCATGGATCAAGTGGGTTTGTCTATAAGCTTTATTTAATCAAGGTTTCTCATCCTTATCTTTATTATCCCTCATTGTTCAAAGAAGGATTCTCTTAATAATAGAGATGAGATTTTCCATCCATGTTTCCATTTGTTTCCAATTAAGACCCTTGCAGAAAAAGTTCTGTTGACGAACCAACCACAGATAGTAGTTTGTCTCTCTGACTCGCTGTACCTGGCAAATCTTGACAGAACATATCATTTAGCTGTCCGTATTTGCTTATTCGGGACAGATTGTTTGAGAGAAGTCAACCTGACTTGTCAGTAAAACCGATGCCGTTCTCACGGGGTATGAGAACTAAAAATAAGCCGAGCTCTGGAAGCTGATCCTTGAGACAAAGCCGAAGCTGTCGCGTACACGGAGAGATTATGTGACATGTAAGGCAGGCATGAAGGCTAGTTCCTGTTTTGTTTCAATGTTGAACCACACCTATTTTTAAAATAAATACAATGGAATGATACTAATGCAGTATCAGAAATGATGCAGTCATTGCTGACATTTTTAACTATTAAATTCTAAACAGGAGAACTAATAAAAGGTTTCTCGACGCTTGTTTTCTTAGATCATAATTATCTTTTCCTTATAGTATAAAAAATTTAGACCCCCCCCCCCCAATTCAGAGTCATTTAATTCTCTTCTTAGTGCACAGGCTGGGGGAATTTTCACATGGGATGGGAATGCGTTGTATGCGTGTCTTATGTGTTTGTTGGTTGCCTGCAAAGCCACTGCTGTGACACAAGCTGCAGAGTATTATTAGCAATTCAACAGCCAGTTCTTTACTGACAGGGCCCAGTATCTCAAACATACCTCCTCGGTGTTTGTCCATTCCATCCACGGGACGACCAGTAAGACTTAATCCCTTGTCCAAATAAGTTAATACCTCAACCAACATGTAAAAGTAAAGTTCATGGCCAAATGCAGATTCCTGAGAAACAGCCAGCACCTAACCTGGCAGTAAACCAATTAATCAAACACAGAGCGACTCTTTGGCATAGCAACAAAAAGTGACACACACAAACCAGTATCCTGTACTAAAGGAAGAAATGAAAAAAAAAAAAAAGTTGCTTTAAAATTTTTTCCAGAATCCTGAAATCCATCAATTTGCGTGCTCACATGTATGTATATGTTTACAGTATGTGTGTGTTTTCCTTTTCTTTCCTTCTGTACAGCTCTTTCTTTTGCTGAACTCCGGGACCTGCATGTGTTGAGATATGAGCTGTCTTAGGTCGGGCCTGTTACTAACAGAGCATAATGCAAACAGGATATTTAGCATCAGACCTTGCTTAAAATTATCACTTCACTGTAGCCTATTAAGTGACATACGTCTTGTGATTTGGTGCTTGTTGTTTGCTGGTAGATTATTGCATCAGTAAATCTAATTTTTTTTTTTTTTTTTTTTTTTTTTACAAAACTAGCTGACAATAGAGTGTAAGCAAAATCTACAGACAAAAGCAAAGATCTGGTGACTGTAATATTTTATCATCTAATTTTATAGGTCTGTCAAAATATAAAGTAACAAAGCGTGCAGCTCTTAGGAGCATTAATTGGTTGCAGTTCTGGGATGGCGACTGGAAAGGGCCTCGGTATGATTCAGCTGTGTGCCTCTATTATTTTCTCCGCAGGTAGTTTAATGCTTTCCAACTACCGCTGAAGCATCAGCAATTTTAGCGTCATTGTGAGCAGACGGGGGATGCTTTGAAACAAGGTGCAGGGGAGCACATTAAAGTTAGCTATTCTGGAGCTCTAATTTTGCTTTTACAGATGGCTAGATGGTCCTCTCTCTTTGTCTGGCACAATTGCAGCCTATGATTTAAAACCCTTCATTATGTATTTCCAAGAAAAATAAAAATTTCTAAGAATCCTTTCTAGTGCCCTTGGAAAGGCTTGGAAAACATGGAATTAGGATGTCCTAGAGTGCAATGAAGCTGCAGCAGCTGGAGGGAACAGGTGTTTGTAGCGAGCACGGGGTGAAGGGCAAAGAGGTCTGCTACATGTTAGAGGCATAAAATACAACGCTGCTATTTAAACTGTGAAATAGTGAAAAAGAGTGAAAGTCTAAATTAACTTCAACTATTTTTGCATCTCTGTCGGATTATAAGAGTAGAAGAGAGTAGCCAGTACATCTGGAGAAAGAGACGGTGGGAAAAAAAAGAAATAAATGTAGAAGACTGAGCGTTTCTTTTCTCTTTTCTCTTTTTTCTTTTCCTTTTTTTTTTCCTTTTTTGACGTGGGCTAGATGAGGGAGAAATTTGAATCGCTCACTTTATAGCAGGATCACAGAGTGGGATTTCAATAAATGAGTGAGTGCTGTGCCCAGGTACAGAGCCAAAAGTGCCAGACAGTACATCCAGCTCTCTCTTTTTCTGCCCTTCTCAATTTCTGTGACTTGCCGTGAAATTCCAAGTAGACATCAGGAAGTAAAGAATCAGGAGGCGCACAGACAAAAAAAAAAAAAGAAAGCTTCTCAAATGCAAAACTTGAAAGACAAATTCGAATTTGTCGTCGTTTAACCCCAGCAGCAGCGGAAAGCGTTGAAATTCCCGCACTCTTTTTATTATCTTTTTATTCCACGCTTTCTCCTGACTCTGTTGTAATTTGTTTCTGCGGTAACGCAGCCCGGTGTCGTTTACCAGCAGCGAGTGACATGAGGCCCTGGGAAAAATCATGCCCTCTCCTGATTTATGATACCTGTGAATGCTTCAAAATTCTCTCCCAGATGTGTCAACAAACATCACAGCGCAGGTCCAGTTATGTGCATGCTCATGTGCACAAATCCGACGGGCCTGTTTGACACCTTGTTAAGGTTTTCATCTCCTTCCTCATGCCGTCGCTACCTCTGCACATCCATGCCCAGTGTGACCCTTTGCTCTTTGGTCACTGACCCCAAATCACTGAAGACCACTTAAAGGAACCCATCCAACCACTGCAACAATCTGGGAACATTTGGCTTCCAGATTTTTTGTTCCTGAATCCTAATCTAAAAAGGTAAGAAAGTGAGAAACAAACTAGTTCTTCAGCAGCTGTAAATACAATTTATTGGAAACAATTTATGAAAATATAAATAATGTGTATATGTATATATTATATGTGGTGGATAAGCGGTTAAGAACATGGATGGATGAATGGATGTATATATAAGCTGTATAAATATTTGCATAGGTCTGTCCAATTTTGCATATTAAAATTAATGGGTCTGATATAGATGATACATATATGATAATATGGACCCAAGGAGCTGTTTCCATGCATCTAATGAGCCAAAGTACGCCACAAAACCCATGAGAACAGACTCTCTCGTAAGATCCAAGAATGCACTGTTGCATATAAATGACCCACAACAACACAGAAAGACAGAAAGACAGAAAGAGAGACACAGAGAGAGAGACAACAAAATACAGAGGAGAAAAGGGCCCCTTCCTAACTAAGGCGCGCACACACACACACACACACACACACACACACAAGCACACCACAGACACACACAGGCAGGCAAGTCTGTGAAATATGACAGCCCCACGGTGAAGAAGGTGGGGGTGAGGGAAGCCATATTGTAACAATCTGATTCTGTGGTCATTAATCGTATCCTGCTGTTCCAGTCTCCCCGACCGTGTGCGCTGAGCGTATGTCAAACACATTTCCCCTCTCTCGGTGGGCGCACTCCCAGCCTGCTCTAATGCTGCACAAAGACACAAACCCTGAGAGCTCCTGAAGGCAGACAGGCCAGATAATCTCCCCCTCGGACTCCAGCGCCAAGTCCAAAGCCAACCATAAAGACACAGAGAGACACAGGCACACAGGGAATGTCCTTTGGCCTGGCTGCCCCTGAAGCTACTATTCGGTAGTCACACCAAATGTGACTATGACAAATAATATTATGAATGAAAAGGATATATTTCAGCAAACTGCTTTAGCTATGTCCCTGCTGGCCTCATAACTAAGAGCTACTGTTTAAATGTACACTGCGTCTGTTGCTTTCCACATGCCTTTCCAAATAACCCTAACCCTTACAGTACCGATGGCATGGTTCAAGTATCTGTCCTAGGACGTCTATTTGATGAGATCAAAGGGACACTTAAATGTCAAACTAAGTTGGAAACTAAGTTGGAAACAAAAACAAAAGCAATCATTTAAGAAAGACTTCCTTTATATAACTGATTATAGTTTTATAGGTTCAGTATTCCAGAGCACTCCTAAAATCTGGTCATTGATAAACATAGACAATCTCTGGGCAACCGTGGATATTTGGCAGTTGTAAAGTGGTCTTCTCTCTCTTCTTTTTATCCATCTCTCCCTCCATACTGCTTGTCTTGCTCAGTCTTTTCCCCTCCTGCTGTGAGCGCCCTCATTAGGGAAGTGATGATGTAATCCCTCTGTTTCATCAAACGCTGTCATTTGTCATTATGACTGATAAGTGCCGAGCTGGGCCAGCTAACAGGAAGAAAGGTCTCCCTCTGACCTACTGGCTCTGTAACTAGCTTTAGCTATCACTATAAAGTTCCATCACTTATCTGCCTCAGTGCCCATCTCAATGCCTCACTGCGCAATGAAACAAGAAATGAAAAAGCTCAGATGCTTCCAATACGGTTTCCTGGCATCAGTACCAAAGCTGTCAAACAGTTTTAAAAAATATAAAAAATATCGTCTTCATCACTCAATCACTGCGTTCATAGATTTTAAGTGGGTCTGAAAATGTCTCGGAGACTGCAACAGACTACTATTGCCAGAAACTCGAGAAGCTTCTTGACATATGGAGTCTCCAGAGCAATGGAAAATCCATGTGAAACCTCATCAATCACAGGAAAGAAGATTGGATGAAAAAAGTGCTTTTCATCAACTATTTACTTTAAGATCCCGACAAGATAATATATTGTGAAGTTGTCACACATACTTGATTGAGGATATATATTGATTGCAAGACTTTCCAGACTGCAGCTACTGTAAATGTTGCTATTAAGAGAAAATCTCTTTTATGGCTTCCATTGGAGCAGTGGAAATTGACGACTTTGTAGGCTGAAGCGTGCAACGTTTATCTGAGCAGATCGTCTTTTACTGGATTTTATTCATACAACTCTGATTCATTTGTTCAGAAAAATAAACCACTTCCGAAAGAAAGCCATGATACATGAGTATCTAAATGTGATGACTGCAAGTAAACGCACAATGAACACTTGAAGCATGAAGACACACTTAAAGTGATCAGATTAATTTGCCTGTGGTCAAGGGATGAGTGGAAGGAACTGGAGATGTCTTGACAGAACCCTTGACCTGTGGGTCTCAGTTTGGGTGGGTGCCCGTCAGTAGGGACAGAAGAGTGGGGTGATTGATTGAGTTTCTGTTTGTGAGCTCAGCTGGACATCCTGAAGAGACCTCCCCATCCATCAGATCGTCCAGAGTCGGAAAGGTCTGCTTCCAGATGGGCATCATTGTTCCTGGGCCACCCTGACAGACATTTGAAGGACCCTGCAAGACCCAAAATATTACTGACAGCAGCCACAGACAACCTGCAATGTCAGCATCTGAGCCTGTCTGTCAACAAGCTCTGAGAGTTGTAGCTTACACCAACCTAATCGATACCATGCACTAGATAGGACATACAGAAACAATAACTGTCATTACAATTACGAGCCATAACTCAGTAATCATGAACAGAATGGAGATAAGAGGTAGCAGCAATGGTGCCCTGGCAATGATCGCTGTGTCTAGTGACCAGTGAGGCGTAACATAGAGACTTAATTGTGGTGCAAGGCCTAATTGCATGGTCAGGATAGGGGGTAATGAGTTAATCCCAAGCCAGTCATCCATGATGAGAAGAAACAGGTCCCTAGCACAGTAATTACACTGCTGCTCATTAACCTCTATGCTTCAGGACATGGGGGAGAAGGATGTCTTAGATTTTGGTCATCTTTTCTGCAGAGTAACCTGTAAGTATTTGGACAAGAATACGACTTTTTGTACTTGATCTTGAGTAAATTCGAATAGGTTTGATAGCATTCAACACATAATCTAGGGAGGTTAGATGTTCATTCAGCGATTAGGAAGTTCTCTTGTCAGGTTGCAAGTCTTGAAAGACCTATTCAAGGGAAGAAGACTAGGTAGACCTTTAGGGGAAAGGATGAGGACAGACAGTATATAATCCCACCGCTCCACTGCAAAAGGTGTGGAACTGCTCTCTACTGGGAGATTTCTTCCTTTTAGTTCCAGGAATGGTTAGTCTGTGTTTACATAACCTGATCTCCAAAATGCGTCCCAAGACTTGTTTTCTGCCGCTGCAGCCAAGGAAGAGAGCAGACGAAAGGCACTTGGCAAATCAGGGCACCCTAATGAAGATCCATTAAGGCAGTCTTCACACTGACACCAAGCAGAGCAAAAACACCCATACACTTTGATTCATGCACTTAAACACGCAAAGCACTGTTAAAGATTACCCGAATCATATTTTCATAATTGTTGGAGGCTACTTAAGTCAAAGCCAAGTCAACAAATTTTGCCTGGCAATGTATGAAGAGGGCCCGTTGTGTGGAGAAATATATCAAAAATGCTTCATCTGTGTTTGCTTTATAAAACTGAAGAAAATATCAAGGTGTTACATTCAGGTGGTATCCTCAGAGAATCTGAGATTCTTTCTCAACCTTGGACTGAAGAAACTGTCAGTTCACATTAACAAGCATAAAGTCTCTTAAGTTCCAGTGCCAAAGTAAATTCTGGCAGTGGGAATTAAAACTGGTACCACTGAGTGAATTGCTTACAACTTCCTGCTCAGAAAAAAAAAGTAAACTTTGAACAGTACGTACTTTTGGTTCATTTGCTTTTGCACACAATGTAAGGTACATTAGACTACATGGGGAATTTATATTATAGCTACGCGAGGGATCTCACAGTCACAGAAAAATCAGCAAAGTGGGCATAACCGGCTTGCAGCTATCACACTGTTCTCCTCTGCCTTCCTGATAGCAGCACCTTAATTCAAAACATCATTTCGCACTCAGATTATAAACCCCTCTGTGGATGTTTGGAGAATGGGGCTCTCCCTATAGTCTACTTAAATAACCACTTCCTCAGGAATGAAAACAGATCCACCGAAGGATCTGCTACACTGATATCTCATTTTCTACTGGGGCACCTCTGTCTGTATCTCCTCCTGTCTGAGTTCAGAGGCTAGGTTTAATGGTGGGATGTGATGGCAGAAAACTGCCCCTTCCCCGTTAACTCAGAGCTGGAAATGAGTAAGCTGAACTCAGGCCAAGTCTCACTAGGGACCAGCCGCACCCCACTTAAGACATCCAACCCTTGACATTTTTAAAAAGTCTCTGGTTATTAAGGAAAGCAAACAAGGACATCAAGACACACACCTCTCTGTGTTATAATGTCCTGGGGTAAGCCAGTGGATTCAGTACAAAAAATCAGTGAAGTTATGATGATTTGTGTATAAAGTGCAGACATGATTACAAATGAAATATGTCTATTTCACATGGAGGCTTTGCATTTATTATGCCAGGAGGAGACGCAACGTGTACCCTCTCAAATATTTGCCTTCTAGAGAGAAGTGTCCTCATTGCAAGGGGCTGCATGGTGGGATGTGATTCTCATTCCATAGGAGGGAGCTCTTTCACCCCTTCCACCTACCCCCACATCCTAAGCTCCTATTCTGCTTCCTTCCCTCCCTCCCATCTTGTCACACATCATTGCCCCACTAAACGCTGACAATTGGTGACAAATGGACTGCACTGCACACTGCGCGTCAGTTGCCCTAGGAGACAGTGGCAGACTCAGGGTAGTGAAGAAGTGCAGAGGAGGAAAGGAGCAGGGAGTCCTCGCAGCAGCAGGGCGCCTGGCACAGGTGGCTGAAAATCAATACAGATCCGGCCACTGATTGGGCATGACAGCACAAGAGCAGTGGAGTGTGGGAATCCACTGAGTACCACACACAGCAGATTTGGATGATAGAGGGGAAGAGGGCAGAGAAGAGCCAAGGGGAGAGGGAGGGAAAAAGAAACATTATTCCACATTATTGCAGCTAGGGCAGTCCCATTTAAAACATGCTTATTCCAAACCGCGTCTTGCAGCACGAGTGAGTGATTGAAGTCATTAACAGTAGGAAGAATGGATTATGTCATCAAAATACACAACCGATTTGATTTGCCAGAATTTAACTGCAATGATTCAATAACATCAGCCTTGAACTGCAATCCACATATATGACGTTATCAAGCCTATGTGCATGGTAGAGGTTAACACTCAACAGCAATGGCTGAAGTGAGCCTAAGAGCAGAGCTGTGCACACTCATGCTAAAAAAAAAAAAAGAAAAACAAAGACATCTATGATGATATAATCACTGCCCAGATTGTGTGTGCATGTGTGTGTTGCTGCGATTAGACAAAGAACATTTGGAGCAGAGTTAATGGTAACTAAGCAATCCTTCCATTTTCTTAGAAGCTTATGCAGCTCTGTAACCTAGCTGACATAGGACGAGAGGCAGGGTACTCGTCACCAGACATGAATGGTCTGTGAGCTACTACCTGTTTACCTGTTTACAGGCTGCTATGCTGCAGTAATAATAATAATAATAATAATAATAATAATAATAATAATAATAATAATACCTTTAATTATCAGTATGTCTGAGCTTTATGAAATTATGACAGAAAACAACTTTTAACTGAAATATGAGGACAGCATATTCAAACAACTTTAAGGCTGACACTCCACTTTAGGAAGTCCCAAGTTATACACTTGCCAAGTGTAGAAAAAACAGTTGCTGAATAAATCACAGAACCAAGACACAAAGTCACACACACACCCACACACACAGAATCCTTCGTTTGTTGAATAGATTGCATTTCAACAGGGCGATAAGGTGTATTCAATAAAGAAGGATGCAGTTGTCATTTGAACAATTCAAGTTTTGCATATTTCTGCAGCTCATGTAAACTACAAACCCAAAGTAATCACGCTGCTCAAGTTAACAATGCAGCTGCTGACAGTGATCTGTTGCACTATGTTCCGGTTAAGTGCAAATAACAAAGATTCATGTATTCATATATACACACACAACCTTACAGGCTTGCTTTCTGTCAAACAAACACTTGCCGGGCGTGTAGCCACTAATTTCACCCAAAGCTAAGTGCATGGAAAAGTGTGGCACTCTGACCACTTTGCTGCTGCTTGGCATAAACATGTGACCGGGGAGTCCCGCAGGCCGAGAGACGAGCGGCTCGGTGAATAAAGAGATGTAAAAGAAACAAATCTTTCAAAACCAGAAATAAACAGCATGTACCACAACCAGACAAAAATGCATAAACATATTAATCACAGGAAGGATTTTACATCTGTCATGGCTTGGAATAAATTCAAAGTGCACTGTAATCAAAAATGAATTGATTCATGATCATCTCAATAACTTGAAGGACTTAATGAACTTCATTAAACCAAGTTACCAAGTAAACCTTACCTTAACATTTAGTTTCTCTGTGGGACAAAGTCTGCAATCAGAAACAAGGGTTATCTAACATTAACAACACATTATTAGCCATTTAATAACGTAGTCAAGGGAAAGGCTCATGTTATATATTAGCATTAGGTTTCTAAGGGCACAGAGCAATGAGACACTGACTTGAAGTGTGTTCTGTAGAAGATCCAATTTTTTGATCCAAATCAGTTATAGTTGTAGTGGCGTTTCTTCAACTCTTTCCGTGCCAGTTCTGAGCTGCTTGCACAGAAGTGCAATAATAAAATTTGTCCAACATTTTCAATTAAATGTCTTATAAAGTGGCTCTTACACATGTATTACTAAATGAGTCATTTCTCAGCGTCTGAGCAGAGTCCAAGGTAAGCAGGTGTGCTTAAACTGCAGGTGAATGCTTGGTGAGGCTGGGGTCTGTTTGAGCTGGAAATCAACAGGTGCATTCAGAAATACTGAAGGAGGGAAAGTTGCATGTGGAGTTATATCTAATATTTTATAAGGTAAAGGGACTATTTTCAAGGACAAAAACTTCTATTTAATTTTGATGAACAGTGAGTCTTAAATGAGTCAAGTTCACTGTCAGACGTGTTGACATGGAAGAACTTAAAGTTAGGTGAGTGACATTCTCACCCTGTAACCCTTGGTGAAAGCCCCTCCCACATATGACAGTACAAATTAATCAAGGTCCCAGACAAACCCTCACCCCTCAGGCGACAAAGGATTTTCACCAGCACTGTATGGCCCCTCCAGGCAAGAAACTACATGCGCGAGCGTGTGCAGCATTCAACAACTTCATCTCACGTCATAAATTCTTATTCATGCATTAAACATGAGCAAAAATCTGTGTCAAAGCAGCAATATATGTAAAGTGCATGCGAGCATTCGCTTTATTAGCGTGTGCGTTTGTACATGCATGTGGAGTAAAATGTGGTTTATTTGTGTGCAAGTGTTGGGGTTGGGGGGGTGGGGGGTCACAGCAGGAGGTTGTGATCAGCTGTGTGCAGGTTGCTGTCTTTGAGCCGTGGCTGGGTGGGGGTGTGTGGACATGTCGGCCCTGTGTGTGGGAACCCTGCGCTCCTCACTTCTCATACATTGTTCTCTCGTTCCTACAAACCGTTAATGCCACAAAAGATGCTCAGGCTATTGTGGCCCGGGACAGCTGAGGGGTGGGGTGGGGGTGGGGGTAGTGGAGCGGAGGCAGGCGACGGAGGAGAGGTCTAGCCAGACCTGAACATGGTATAGATGCTTCGGTTACCAGCCCACCTTTTCTTTCCTCCCATCTACTCTCTTGTCCTCCTCAACTGTCCCCTCTGCTTCCATGTTCTCTCCTCTCCTGTCCTCTCTCCTCGTTGCTCCCCTGTACTCCCCACTCCTCTTCTCTTCTCTCCTCTTCTCTCTTCACTCATCTTTGCCACTTAGACCCTCTTGAGAGGATTTGGCTGGGCCGGATTTAGGGGGGGGCAATGCTTATCATACAAAAGAATTAAACCAACTCAAGGTCCAAGCTTTCTCTTCCAGTCTGCAATGGCTAATCTGAGAATCTGTGAAGGAGGGCTTAGGTGATGTTATATTTTCATTAGACTAGATGGCAAACAGGCCACTAATGGTAAGAGCTGTGGATACCATTGTGATGCAAATGCTGATTATTTCTTTAATTAAAGCACTGGAGGGGGGCAAGAGGGGAGAAGGGGTGGAGCTAACACTGATAGAACTGCATGTCCTTACCCCTACTAGACAAGAATTCTCACGTCCGGCCCAGACTGGATATCTGGGGCTTGGGGGGATTTAGCTGGTTTGTGAAGTGCTGGGGATTGAGGCTGTCTTTCAGTCTCTGACACAGGGCTTTTATTTATGTATATATTTTTTCATACTGCTCGAGAGCATACATTTTTCTAAACTTCAAACAAGTTGCACGATCTTTGATACAGTTGCAAGGAAAGCTGACTGCCTACACATCCAACAATACTTAGCTGCATACCTGCACTGATAATGTCTTTCATACATTTAAGGGTGAGGTATGCTTGTGAGATATCATCTCACAAGCACGAAATCTTCCCCGCTATTGTTCATATCTTATCTGTTCGTATGTATAAATATATTGTGTTTATTATCACAATTTTATACATTTTCAGAGTGAGATTGCTTTGAGATGAACTGGAGCTGTTCATTAAAAAAATGCTAATCAAAACAGAGATTGCTGCAATGTTTGTGCAGTTGGAAATTAAGGCAGTTGTTGATGGTTTGTGCCCTTTGAGATAATGTGACTCACAAAGGGGGAAGGTAGAAAAACATTCACTGCTGGGTAGAGGAGCCATCCACCCTAAGGATCTGTACTGTTTGTCCTTGCCACGGTTCTGGTATTCATGGGAAGTCTCTAAGGCTGTAGACCAGATGTGGTCCTAAAATGACTGCGGAGCATGACAGGAACAACTGTAGGCACTGTAGATAAAGGGAGGGAGACAGAAAGAGAACGGTGGGTCAAATGTGAGCATACCCCCCCCCCCCCAAAACACCTCAGATCATCCTTCTTTAGTGGGTGAAAACTATGTGTATGTGTCCACACGTGTGTCATGATTGGTGGTGAGTTACCGCTGTACCACTGCAGCTCATGACTATTGAAGGTGAATGTTGGGAGGAGGGGGGGTGGGGGGGAGGAAACCCTGAGAACTTTTTTTTTCTCTCTCTCTTGGCATAGCTGTGCTGCTCTCCAGGACCATGAAGTGTTGCACCCCTGCAGCTTAAGCCTCTGTCTCTTTTTGTCCTCAGCACAACAGCCTGTGGCATTCCATGGCAGCAAATCTGGCTGTGCTGTCACATGGGGGAGATTAGCCAAACTAAGACCTCAATAGAATGCTCACTTTACTCACCCATTCCAGCAGTGGCTGCCACCACCCCACCACCCCCAATCTCCTGGCCCTCACACCCTCACACACCCAATTTAACCGTTCCTCGTCTAGACAGAGTGCAAAGCGATTATTATTGTCATTATTAAGACTTATAAGCAATGCTCTTTTTGGTCATTGTCACATTCCCAGCAGTACACATGAGCTGCCAAGCAATGCGCCCTATTTCCCACTGGGAAGGAAACTTCCCAGTGGGCCGGTGCAGCAGACCACCCAGCCAAACTACAGCTTCTGGGAGCAGATGCAAATATCTTGCACTGGATTTACATCTATTTCCTATCCATTTTCCTCTGTAACTGTGGCTTCTCATGCCTTCTGGCTCCTCCGGTCCACCTCCCTTTTATATAATGTCATTTTTCTGGGCTTGGTCACAGATATTTCACAGGATTATTCTTGCAACACCACCACTACCCACACTATCCTCTTCTGGCTGGGGACACTAGGAGGAGGATCTTCTGGGAAACAAGGCTCAAGCAAGGGAGGTTTGTGGCTGCTTGAAGGGACCCGGGCTGAACAGAACACTCTCCTAGGGGGTACTGCAAGAACAAAGCCATCTGACTACATTTATAGACAAAGAGAGAAACGCATATGGTTCATGTTTGTAGCATGTAGGACTTACACCATTTTCCCCTTTTGTACAACCCCTTCAGGCTCATTTGCATATGTATTCATGCCCAAATGAGAATTATTAGATTAAGATTTATGAGATTCTCTCTGATTTAGTTCTTTAAAAAAAAAAAAAATCTTACATCAGATTGGAGTTAATGCCCCTAAAGAGGGCACTTCACATATTATTGTAGTAGACAGAATCTGATCATGGTTATGATTTGAGAGTTGAAGTGTATTGGTTCAGTTATTAGCTAAGTGAATCAGGCTTTCTCTTTGGGTTAGCTTTACAGAGATGGGGTAGGCTGAGCTTCATTAGGCGCAGGAGCTGAGACCAGAGCACGAGTCTAAGTTTGCAGCTGGGGACTGGGGGGGCCACAGTTGCAGCAGCACAGAAAATAATTAGGTTTACATTCACATAATGGTCTGCTGCTCAGATCAGCACCCTTGCTAAGCACAGGCAAAAAGCAATTTTATCGCTGCTACATAAAAGGATCTAGCTTACCGCCTCCTAAAATGGATGTCATTAATAGACCGGGTCTGGCTGAAGAGGGGTGACGGCAGGGGCATCGCAGGCAGGGTAATACCCATTAGAATAGCAAAGGATATATGGGCAAGAGCTGCACCTTTCAAACTGGTGAGCCACCTAGGCTATGCCTTAGTGGCACTGCCTCTTTCACCTGTTTTGCATTACAGGCAGGGTAAAAGTAACAGCAAACCTTTAGCCATTAGGCAGATATGGTATATCTGAAGTCAGAAATACTTTGGTTCATGTATGCATGCGAACATAGAAACTCATAGATATGCAGGAACCACAAGTGAGGACTGTGAAAACTTTTACTACCTATCCAATCGCAGTTTCTCTCCAGTAACAGTTCGACGCATGCCATTTCTCTGACGAGCGCAGCACATCACAAATAACAACTCATTGGTTACTTTTTCCAATAAGCGCACATTAATTTCTCATAACATCACCATCATTTAGATTCTGCTTTTAAACACATCATGCAGGCTGACTTTGTTTATCCTCATCTTTCGGTCTGCTGCCTGCTATAGCCATAGATGTCTGCCAGCTGCAGCCAGCTGTAGCCAGCTCAGCACACTGCAGCCCAGCAAACTCCCAGCCAAACATATGCAGGCCTGTAGCACCAGTGGGCCTGCTGGCATTAACTGGACAGATTAAGTCATGCTTTTACACTTGGGAGATATTGCGAGCCCCAACAGGCATTTACGCCACTGATGATCTAACGCAACCAATGCAAGGTAGCACCAGTGACTCACTTAAATTAAGTAATTCTCACAATATGTCCATCTTTACCATCTTTACCAGAAAAAATTTCAGTATATTTTTTTGCAATAAAATGCAGAATAGTAAAAAAAAATAAATTTAAATGATAGGACCAAGATTAATTTAATAACTCTGGCTCGCTGCAGTGCTGGGGGTTATGGGTGTGTAAATGATCAGAGTTGTGGTGCTCTGCCTCTGAAAGTGTATGGCTTCTTGGGTGTGTGCCTTCATCTTTCACCTCCATGAAAAATAAGGCGCCAGAGTAAAGTTTACCTCTCTTTGTCAGGCTTTGGTTTCCTGTCAAACAGACAAACCCTAATCACCTCCTCTTGGCAGTTGACCCAGTTAGGCTGGCTTTGCAACATGGAAGCCTTGGGTATATCCAGCACATCCATTATGAATTAATCCCAACTCATTACATCCCCAGGGTCATAGGATTACTTAAAAAAAAAAAAAAATCGAAGGAAATAAGGAGCAGATTATTTATGGGGCGAGCAGGGAATGTTTTTGTCAAAGATGACCTCTTGCAGCTCTTGTGACGCACACAGGAGCAGGAGTGAAGTAAGTGCTTGGCAAAATGAGCCAGTATAGCTTGTGTGGGTACCTGAGATGAAGGCTCCTGGCTCTGTGGATTTTAAGCTGTTTATGCTCCTTTCCATGTTTCCATCTTTCCCATTTTCCATTCAAAACAGCGGTGCCTCGCCAGTGGGGTCACCATTTCACACGACAGTTTCACACTGCTGTATTTTTTTTTTTTTGTAACATGCCAATATTGGTAGTAAAACTAAATGATTTTAGATACAACTGACCATAGGTTTGTGATGTTACTGTAGCAACAATTAGCTAATGTTCAACAGATTCTAGCATCAGGCTGTCCAGCTGGCCTTTGTGGTACTCTTTTGACTAATAGCATCATAATTGGTGTACAAAAATACATCCTAAACTTCTGCTTGCTTACTCTGTGTTAAGCCCTCACCTGCCCTTTGGTTCCTAGAACACTTGCACAGGTTTCACTAGCACTTCTTGTTTGTGACTGTGTGTGTTTGTGCCTGCTCACAAGCCGTCTGCATTTGAGAAACTCAGTGATCTAGAGCACATTGCTCACAGAACGTGCAGTCTAAGAAGTGAATCTGGACTTTCCAAGACAATATTTGACCTTTGATGTTCATTTAAGTTTTTGTAGTTTACAGGAAAGCTTTTTGCAACTGCCTTTCAGTTCTGTTCTTGTCAAAATCCTGACCTTTATCATTTAGACACACCAACATTAACTTTAAAAACAAGGCAAGTGGGAATTTTTAACCCTTGGTGTGGTCTGGAAAGCATGCAGCCACAGTGACAGGTACTAGGACACGGGAACAAGGGAATAAACATGCTGACACACAAATTGTGAATCCCCATTTCTAGTAGGAGCTGGGAATGTGTGAAATATGTACAACACATGACAAAAGGGGATGCACCTCTGAAGACCACAGGGCACTCCCAACCAGCTCCAGAGAAAAGAGAAGCACACGCCACAGAGGTTATATTAGAATACTACTTAGAAAGAAATCGTCATGTTAATTACGTCATTGTGGAAATGAAAAATGAAGAGTGCTTTTAGAAACAGTGACAGGCTCAGAACTTCCCCTCTGGAGGTTGGTGAAAAAGTGCTTGAATTATAGCAGTCATGTCAGACAGGCATAAGAAAGTAAAGAGAAGTGAAAGAGCATGTTTGTGTTCAGCCCACAGTAATGATGTCAAAGAGTCTCATGAAGATTAGACATCTGATCACGCTGACAATGTCTCCGCCACGCGAAACATGACTTAGACTTAGAAAAAAAGAAAAAAGAAAAACCTGAACAAAATCTGAGCTTGAAAATGATTCGGCCAAATTAAATTACTACCAGCTGACTTTGATTTAAAAGAGACACACAGCTTTTAGTTTCAAACAGGAAGTTAAATGTTGAACTTGAATTTTGAATGGCAGTCTGCAGTCAAAGTACTTTAAGTGTTTTGTTTATTTGTTAATGTGTAACTCACAGCGTTATTAATCAGGCGTTACCTTCTCTTGTTAGCAGCCATAATTTATTATATAGATTTATATTTTAGTAAACCTAACAAGTATATAGGATCATTCATATATAGTTGTTCCTCAGCTATACTCTTGGATGCTGTTGCCATTATGTGTGAACAACATTGAGTTTGTTCTGGCTACTAAGCCTTGTGCTACCTACAGTATACATGCTGCCATCCCTGACTTACCTTGTGCTTTACCGGTGCTCCTGCTCAGTGGGAAGATCGAAGCAGCTGCAACCATAGTATTGTACAATGATTTTTTTTTTTTTTTTTAGCACTTTTTCCTGAGTGCAGTGGAACTAAAGTCTCATACTGGGTATCAGTTTCCACTTTCCAGCTCCCTATAACTGAACAAATTGCTTTGAATCAGATTTACTGGCACGGCCTGTTCTTTGTTATATTAGTTCAGAGTGATTACAGGATCAAGACTAGGCTTTGCATCAAATGATGACAGACTACATGGATTCTCCTAGTAATGTGTTCTCCTGTAGCCAGCCATATGTTGCTAAATTCTTGGCATGTTTTTGTTTGAAGAGCTCTGCTGACTTCAGATCATAAAGGAAAGATTAGAAAGCTTGTATGATTGAATAAAAACCTAATAATCAAAAGCATTAGCCCATTCAGGTACTGGCTGCACTTGAATTGAGCGCAAAATGTTTTTCATTATAAAATCATTCGGAAAGTGTTTTCCGGCCAAGCTGTTAAGTTATTAATATGCCACTTGCTGCTAGTTACTAACCAAGTCACAATAAATCCCAAAGTGGATTATTTGACAAATGCGTGTTACCCTTCATCTGAACCCAGATGCATGCACTTTATAGATAGCTTTAAACGCATGCAGGTGGTGATACATAGAGTTGCAAAGACAGGCACAGATGTACAGATAACTTGACTCGGTGATGAGATTGTTTATTGCAAAGTTAAAATTATCCGTGACGTGACGCTTTTGACAACTATGGTACGTTTGCTCTTCATGGGCAAAGAAGAAGCTCAACTTTACAATAAGAAAGGTACTTTCAGACGCTCCCTTATTTTCCAAGGGGTCGTCACAGCAGATGTATCTGGATGTTTGATTTGATTTATTATTGTTCTATTCATATGGACCGACATAATGCATGCACAGACACTGGATGCTATTGAGATGCAGTAGCTGCTGGCATGTAAATATAAGATGACTGAGCAGAAAATAGGAAGCACCGAAAATGAAAGCAAAGATAATGGCAACGCAGTTCCACAAATCCTGCAAGTAATCTTCATCAATCCATGAAAAAAAAAAAGCTATGAAAAGTTTTCCTTTCCCATAAGAAAACCTCTTTGCACCATGTACTACATACACAATAATACTACACAATCCTACAAGTGCCTGAAGTTTCTATTTGACAGACATTCCCATGGTATCAGCTGTCCTAGGTGCTTGCCAGGATGTTGCTGTCCCACACAGCTATTTCCTCCCAGGGCCAGGTGATTGACAAAGACACAACAGACCACAGAGCCAAAACGACCCACTGCTTTACTGCCAAGCACTCTGGGTTACAGGACTATTCCCATACTGAACAAAAGCATTGAGCAACTCAGCACTGAGAGCCATATCAATTTCAGCTTTAATGAGCACCTTCTGTAGTCAAGCTTAATAAGCAGTGTCACCAACTATCATATCTGTGTGTATACTTACAGGAACATGAAAAAACACATTTTATGATTGAGGCTGATACTCTAAGACTAACACACAGTCAGCCAGTGGCAGATTTATACTGTGATAATGATAATATAGTTTATATGGAAATGAGTAAATCATGTCTTACAGCAATCGTATTCATCTCGTCACAGCACAAGATGCGATTGTGAAGTGACATCCGTCGGAAGTGATGGAACTTCATCGCAATTTAAAAAAAAAAAAAAAAAGCAGACGCGACAGAAGACCTGTCTCTGGGTTTCTGGGCCGCCTTAAGTTGTAAACAGCTGCATGTCATCCAGCACAGAGCAATGAGACGTGACAAAGACTCCCTGCCTGCTGCACATCTCCCAGGACCTCTTCAAGGTGAGATACCATCAGATGGTGATAGCATCACATGCAGGCCCCCAAACATCCCTCCGTGAACAATATCACAGATTTTTCTTTCTTTCTTTTTTTTTTTTTAATCTCTCTCACTTCTCCTGAGTTCCACTGAATGTACGTAAGCTTTTGTTTTGTCAAGCGGAGACAGTGAGACTAATTTTCTGTCAAAACTCTTTTCCTTCAGGCCCTTTTCAGAAAGAGTTTGATGTCCACGTCAACCGCACCGATAACTCCTCTCATCTGTAAGGATCCGTGCGCCTGTGAGCGTGTGCGCGCACTATACATAAGCCTCGTGCATTTCCACAGTAGCTGTTGAGCTCATCAGATTCAGAGGACATGGTTTCTTTGACAGGTGCCCTTAATTTTTGAGTATCTGTGCACGGGAACGCTTACGCACTCACAGTTGCCTATTATTAAAGAAAACAGTCTGCCGTCACCATAGCGAAGGCTGCGCTCTGAGACGGCTGCCCGGGAGTGCTGACAGCCCCGTGTCAGAGCAGAGTTTCCACTCGGCCATTTAGGATCACACCATCTCTTCACCTCTACTCTACATTATTTTGTTAAACAACTGAAACTTTCTGTAATATTACTTTTCTCTCTTTCCTTTCACTCATTTTCATTGTGCTGTGTTCATATAGGCTCTTAGTGGAAGCAGCTCCATTAACCAACACATACACTCGGTGACACACACCTCTGTTACTTTTAGATTAAGACACGTGCAGCAGAAGAAGGAAGAAGGATGAAGATGGATGTTGGTCGCCGAAGCTTTCCACCTTGGACAACAATTATGTTTTCTTAAGACCTCAATGTGTGTACACTTTTTTTGCACATGAAACACAGTTTTTGTGTTCAGTGAACTAAAAATGTATTTTTAGATTATATAATTTATTAAATTAAATGTTCAAAGTGTTAAACTGTAATGGTTATGGACCTGAAAAAGTTTAAGGGCTCAATAAAAAAAAAAGTCAAAAGACTACAGCAGTAAGAAAGTAAACAGCTTATAAGTTGAATTCTTATAGTGCAGTTAAGCTGGCAAGTACAATCCACTATAAACACTGTCACTCACTTTAATGTCAAAGCAAATAATTCTATTTAGAAATACTCATGTGAGCATAGCATGAAGTAGCAAAAACCGGCCTATGTGTTTTACCCACCGAGCACAGTTGACTGGGCACAAGCTGTCAGCTTATGTGTTCTGCATGACTCAGATTTTCTGATTAGTGGCCTGTTTGCATAGATACTGTGCAACAAGAAACAAATGTGGCTGAAGAAAAACGAACAGGGAACGATTTAAGGCAACTAAAGGTTCAGTTTGCCATTACTGGTTTTTGACATTTAAGCTGACCTGGTAACAAATTTGTCAGAGCTTTACAACTCTTGCCAAGATGGTGACAGAAAATACCTGTGTAACCAAACCAGAACAATTACATGTCCTAATTTTCAAATCATGGATAAGTAACAAGATATATTGTGGTCTGCATGTATACAAGAGCTATATTAATCATTGGCCTCTATAATACGATGCAATATCTTGTAAGACATGAACAATAAGGTATTACAGAGGTTGATACATATATGGTTCATACAGCATACCTCACTGCATATCCAAAAGGTTTTCAGGTAGTTTCTACAGGATATTTATCATGTTAATATCACTCAATATCCATCCGAAATATGCCAGTAGCTCATCCTTTCAGGGTCCAAGGAAGCTAGAGCCTATTTCTTCTAATGTAATTGTGAAGCAGGATGCAACCTGGACACTGACACAAAGAGACAGACAACAATTCATCCACACACCAACTTGAAATTTTAAATTGCCAGTCCAACCTGGAGAATATGGGGAGAACATGCACATACCAGGTGGCAAAGACTACCTTCTAAGTGGCACTGCTGCAAAGCCATCCTTCCCTTCATGTCCATCTCTATTAAAATTGTTTGAAAATTAAGGTGAATACTTTTGCAGTCAATTTGAGATATACCCATCTCCTCTGTGTGACCTGTTTAGCTTTGCTTTTTTTCTCTTTCTCGCTCTCTTTTATGTGTTCTGGCAATCCGGTATATTTGCAAGTCATGGTGCTGCAAGGGAACCTCTGAGAGACTGGTCATAGTGCAGCTACATGACTTAGGAATAATTTTCCACTAATGTGTAATCATCACCAATGTGCTTTTACAAGCAGGATAATGCAGTAAAACGTTGGAACCCCAGCCAAGTTCTTTCATCTCACTCTCTTCACCCTTAATTTTTCTCTTAATTGTCGAGGCGGTGGGATAATAAAATGGCTAGTGAGAAATGGAATGGCTGCAATCTGATGACAGACTTATGGTAAATTTCAAATGAAGCTTTTCATGTGATGCATAATAAAATAATCACGTTTTAAAGAATGAGTGAGGCCTATAAAACTTGCTGGATCTAATCTGTTATACCCCCAGCACAGTGCACACTGTGCAGTACCAACATGAATGCAGGACAACACACAAACACGCTTTTTTCTTTCTTAATCATCTTTGCTCTGTCATGCATGCCAATTTGTGCAAGTGTGCAAATTCATACACACCCTCCAGAAAGCCACTGGATACAGAGCTACTGACACTTGCTTTGGGTTTATACTCTTGAGCTACAATGACAGGCTAAACAAGTCTTAGCAGAGTACATTTATACGCTATTTAATAACCCTTGGCCTAAGACCTTCGGCGCTGTAGGCAGTCAGTGAAGGGTGGGGCTAACGTACTTATTAATTTTGGACCAGACCTGGCAAGACAGCAAAATATTCACACTTCTGGCCAACAAGCAGCAGTCCTTCAATTCAGCAGTTTTCTACTGTGTGCCCTATATCATAGCTCTGTATGTAAGTAAGTACCTGATTCCTCACTTACCGGTGATTATAACTGCATTATTTTTGTGTGCTTTATTTAATAGTCTTTGTTTCTGAGAGATGAAAGTTTGCTCTGCTTGAAATGCCTGAATCTCAAATCTTTAAAAGCCTTTGTGAAATTCAAGACAGCATATAAATGCTTAGGTGCCTGGGAAAACTTTGTGAAACTGCTGCAAACTGCTGACTATTGCCATCCATGACATCCCATAATTTGAGTTCCATCTTATCCTCTAGCGGTTGTGTATCACAGAGACAACATCAACAGTAAGCCTGTCCTCCAAGTGAACTGCGCTCTGTGCCCTGACGAAGCGAAGGGGAACAACAGCCCTTATGGCTATGGGACAGGTAAATTGCATGTGAAACAAGGGGCTGTTTGTGTGAGACAGAAACATGACACTTTCTAATGCAGGAAGTGATTTTTTTCTCCTCTCACTGTAAAATAAAGAATCAGAGGGAGCATTATAGAAACAATACTGGCACCTTTGTGTCTGTTAAGGTGTTAGAACAAGGTGATGTATGACTGACAAGCAATATGTTCCCAAGCCATGCATGTCTCATCATGTATAAAAGTGCACCGCAGCTTGAGCAGCAGTGGGGATATTACCATTCAACATGGTATGGTACAAGAAAATTGCCCTTGGAGCTTGCCCAGGCAGTAACCGAGCTGTGGAAGTGTAACAGACTTCTGTGTGCAAGTCACTGCAAAGGAGACATGGAAGGAAATCTAAAGTTCTCCTCTTTCCTGTTTATAATTGCGTATTGCATCGGGTAACGTTGTCAAACCAAAGCTACAGATCTGAATCCAGCATGCATTATAATTTGCAGGATTCAGGTATATTATTGTACCTTGTTGCCACTTATCAGCTTTCCTTCTTCTCCCCTGGAAGAAATCTCTGTTTGGTCACTGAAAATAAACACCAGCACTCTCCCTATCATTAAATCTCTGCCTTAATGTCTAGGCTTTATGTCCAGTTTAACAACGCAGTCATGTAGAGAGATGAGGGATATGGTGCCTTCTTAGAGGTTTGGCTCAAGACTTGATAGTCTTCTGTGGCGTGTAACAGTACCCAAATATAAAAGCTCCTCTGCCTTACCATATAGCCATCTTGGCAGTGCTGGTGTTATACTAACATATCACGTCATAGCACCATCTTGTAATGCCAAGATGCAGACACACTAATGATTTTTGCTGTGTGAGGATGGATGTGATCTTTATAGATTCAAGATGAGTAATGTAACCATGATATAGATAACACATGTTCTCTTGCGTCTTCTCCAGATCAGGAGGTTGAAAGATGATGAAGTGTTAAGATGTCAGATCCCTGAAAGAAAGCTGGGTGACAGTGGAGAGAAAAGGGAGCAAATGAAGAGGAAAAGGGAACAGGAGGCATGGGATTCAAAACAGTTCTCATGCAACATGCCAAGTATTAGGCTGGGGCATGCAGTCTATGACCTCACTGAGAGGTAGAGCCTCTCGACAGGCTCACTGCATCAGCCCCGCCACTTTTGTGGTTTTGTTTGGGACGGATCAAAAAAGCCCAAATTGAGCACAGAACATGGAGGTGGGATGGCAGCCTGAAGATTAGCTGAAGTCGGCCAAGTGCCTGTGGTCGTCTAGTCAGGTCAACACTGGTCAAGGCAGAACATTGCCCCATCCATCCAGTAATGGAGGCTTACCCTTGCTTCTGGCTGGGTCGCAAAGAGAAACCCCTCTTTCTGACCCAGAACCTTTGTCTTTGAAACCCTTTCGGAGAAAGCTGCCATGCTGCACTACTGGTGCAGTAGCTGGACCTGGAACAAGAATCACAGCCAACTGCTTTTGAGGTGGAATCACTGCTCAAACCCTGCACTAATGTGAAAAGTAAGGCTGGATGTGAAAGCGAGTAGGGGGACCATTTTGGGATTAAGGAACAGTACCCTTAGTGGATAAAGTAAAGCAACAACACATCATGCTGAGACAAAAATGGGAAAATAATTACAAAAAATGCTAAATAATTTGAATTTATAGTTCACTTTAATCTTAAATCCTGCTCTACTGACAGAGAGACTGTTAAGATCAAAACGCTTGCTCTAGTAGCCAAGCTGGAGGCGCATATATATATTTTTGTAATACTGGTCACCTGCACTGCACAACAGCTATAATTGCTTCCTTTTTTTTTTGTGTGTGTGTGTGTGGGGGGGGGGGGTCCAACTGATAGCTACAGTAATGCCAGTTACTGTTGTATTAATGCTCTTATTAAATATTGTATATTCTATGTTGTATTATTATTTGTAGAGCAGGTCCATGCACTAGAAATGTGCAGAGGAGCTGTCTGATGCAACTGCAGAGTGGACATGAAGCGTGCTGAGTGAGACATTAGGCTGTGCATGTGTGAATTGAGAAAACTTCCAGGAAATTTGGCAGCATTCCTATTGTGCTTACATCAGAAAGCTCTTTCTGTCTTTGTAGATTTTGCTCTTCTCCCACAGAGCTGAAATTTATCCAGCAGCTCTGTCTAGCTCTAGCCAGGATGCTAAACAGTCCCAGGTGCTGTCAGAGCTAAGCTAAACACAATAGGCCCACCTAAACTGCAAGGCCTTTGGTTCTACCTCAAACTGCAGGCAGCCCTCACTTAAGCATCCAAACTATAACATGAAAGTAATGGACTAAGTAATTGGCCCAACCTTTGTGCACTCATGGCCCGTCATGCATAACATCTATATTTCAACTGCTATGAATCCCAGTTACATTTCTATGTTATATTGGCAAGGATTGTTTTGTTTTGGTAAGTCCTCTGTCAGATTGTTCAAAGGAATTGCTCAATGCTTGCTGCCAATCATTTGGGCAGGTTTAATAAAGCTAAAGGATGCCAAACCCTAAACCACTCAAGAGAAACTTGTTGTCTGTTGTAAATCCTGGCCTTGTTTAACCAGTAAGGTTAAGGCATTTTCTTGAACTTCCTACACTAAAAAAAAACAAAAAAACTTCCTGTTTCTGTTTTAGAAGCACTATATGTGTCTATGTGATACAAGAAGCAGAACAAACTTGACTTTTTGTTTGAGTTGCTGCCCTGAATGTGCTACACACTTTTAATCTCCAGCAACTGAGCATGCTATGTGCTGTTGAATGCAGCTGCTACTTTGATGCTTGTAATCGTCCTGTTTGTCAGGTGTGGGTATTTAGCAGTGCAGGCAATGCGGTATCTACACTGCTTACATGGCCATTTGCCAGCAGTGTGTGAGGGCAATATGATTGCAGACATAAGCAGGTGAAGGGAGGGGGTGCAGTGGCTACGTGCCTGCAGAGTGGTTTTACAGAGGCCAGGTTAAGGGGACAAAGGAAGAGAAAGAGCAGAGGATGGATCGTGATAAATCTCCCATACAGCGCACTAGGATCTAACTGTAGATATAACATGCATTATGAACAAATGCATACCAAAAATGAGCTAAACAATATATTATCCATTCTACATCGCGCCCATCAGAGCCTTTCTCACAAACGCCCTGCCACTCCACCTTCAACCTTTTAACCACCTTCTAGCCCTTATCTTTCCTTCTTTTTAATTTTTTGTCTCCTAGTTCCAGGAGACCCGTGGTTCTACATAGCAGCCAAAAACGCCTTTATGAGATCATTGTTTCCTGTCGCCACATTACCCCAAAAATCTTTTCAACAGTGTTGTTATCTCATCTGGCATCGGGCCCATCATTTGTTGACAGTGTTCCTTGTCACTCCATCCCCTATTAAGAAACATAAGCGTCTTTATATACACACACGCATGCGTACATGCTCACTGCCGCCCCTGCCATCGAGAATGAGCCAATGTCTGCAGCAGGCAGATTTTGTGAAAAAAAAAAAAAAGTCACTTTTTCTGAGGCCATTTCAGCTCGTTTAACTAGTCTGAAACTGAACACAAGGAAACGGAGCGCTAACTGTAAAAAAATAGCTGAAATCTTTTTTTTTTTATATCATTTTACATCAGCAGCACCATGCAAAGAAATGGGCTGGGAATAGTGCACATCTCTCTGACAGAAAGTATGTCAGCATGCCAAGTGGATCCCACCCCACAGCTGCAACACTGCAGCTTTTGGCCTGCATTGGAAGCACAGACACAAATCACTAATGTAAACCCTCAAAGACAGCCAAAGAAATAAACCCAGGCAACAGCAAAAAAAAAAAAAAAAAGAATAAAATTGAATCACTGAAAGAGGTACATCCCTATTCCAACATAATGAGGTCATTCACTTCATCCTTTCTCTCCTGAACAGAACTCTATCACTTCCTCTTACATGTTTGATAAACCCAGTGGTGTTTTTTTTTGTGTGTGTGTGTGTGTGTGTGTGTGTGTTTAATCTCTCCAAACTTTTGTTGCAGCATTGCAGGGTCAGCCGCAGGCCAACTGATGTCATCTGATTGTGAGAGCTGATTTGTTGTAGTGTCTCTATCAGCAGTCATCTTATTCAACTACTGTTTGCTTTTCAACCCACACAGAAGCTAGATGCTTGTCAGCGCTCACACATGACATAATGAGCGAGAGGTGGCTCATTAGTGTGTCAGTTATTCGGGAGATACGACCATCTCATTTGCGTTAACCAGACAGAGAAGCAAAGTGACGGAATGGAAGAATTGGGGGAGATATAGAGCGCACAGTAGGCAATGAGTTATGAGGAAATGAAACATAAGCTCCCTTTAAAACAGCACCATGTGGAGAGAAGCCCTACGGAGAGTAAGGTAGAGGCCTTTAGTTCTCTCTGTTATCTCTTTCACAAAAAAAAAGCATTTTTCCTTAACCCTTAACAAACGGAAACCACGTTAAAAGGCTGCGGCGCTACCTTTTAATGCAAAATTAAAATTAAAGAAGTGTTCATAGATGCAGGCGGATAAATCTGTGACATTAATTTGGTCTACTCAGTCTTTCAGCGCAGCCATAATAAGATTTTATCTTCACATGCCGGTCTTACATTAGTCTCTTTTCAAACGCTATCTAAGTTCATTAGTGAGTGATGACTGAGCGTGTGGGTGAGTAACCAAAGAGGCATTGTAAAAGGAACACGAAAAACGAGTATTGTTTCCTGTCTGTCCCTCGGAGTTTTACATAATAAGGAACAATAAAGCTCAAGTGTTCAAGCAGCACTTGTTATTCATTTATTTATTATTTAATAATATATATATGAACCTGTTGACCAGTTGGTCAGTGATTTGTTTAGTCTTTATTGTCTCCATGAGGAGAAATTTGTCTTGGAAAAACGTGACTGAGAGAGTGAGAGAAAGAGGAACACTGCTCTAAATTCACTGCTGCGGAAACATGCAACATGTTGAGTACGGGCAACGAAATTACAGTGTGTATGTGCATGTGGGTGACCTGCCTGGTGTCAGGTTAGAAGGAATGGAAGGAAGAAGGTGAATTATGGGCAGCGTGGTGTTGCATTGCAAGGAGGCAGTGGGTGGTAGAGGTGGAAGTGCAGTGGAGATAATCCCCGGCTTTTGCTCTAAGTCCAGTGCATGCTGGGCAGATCAGTGGCTGAGGGAGGAGTGGTACTACCCTGTGATAGTCACCCAGCCCCAAGCCTTCCACCTGACCAGCCTGCCAGCCCCTGCAGCCTGCAGGCCTGGAAACTGAGCCTTCAGCTTCAATCGGGAGCTGCTGCACAGTTACTGCTAAGTCTCGCTGAACAGACTTTGAGCTTGCAGTTGATATGGCTGTGTCCTAAACTGCCCCGTCCACAAACAACACTTTGATCTTTTGCTCACACTCAAGTGAAGCACTTCTTCCACAATGTATTATTTATCATATTTCACATTTTAAGTTATATGCCATTTGCAAATCAGTGTGTATAAAAGCCATTGCTGCTACTGAATGAAAATGAAGTGTCCTAAAGAGGACAGAGGGGGTCAGTGGGTTAATGTGTTCAGTATGGCTATGGGTTTGACCCTGGGGAGAGATGAAGCTGATAGGTTAACCAAGGGCCACCAAGGGCCACAAGGTCAGCTAACCCCAGAGCACTTTTCTAGGCTGAGCCCCGATTCAGCTGGAGATCCTGAAGAGAGACCCCTTCAACCCACACATCACCCTGCATGCAGTTGTGAGCACCAGCTGTTTAGAAGACCACCAAATGTAAGGAGGGAGAAAAAGAGAGGAAGTTCAGCTGACAGGATGTGCTCCAGTCCCAAGACACTCAATCACTCCCATCCATCCCACAGTATTTGTTATCAATCATACCAAGCATTTTCTTATGTTCATTTCAAGCCTTTTCCCCCATGAAAGTTGTGTTTTAACATTTTGCATCGCCCCATAAATCAGCTATAGATAACTAAGCCGTTAACTAAGCCTTTAACTGTGATACCAGTTTCTGAAAAGATAAATACAATACACACACCCACACCCCCTCCACCCGGTGGCAATAAACTCTGGCTCTTCCTCAGCCCATCATAACCTCTTGGGAACCTCACCACCATCACCACTGTCATTACGGCCATCACACTAATCATACTTGGCCCCAGCTGTGAAGCCACAGTTTCACTCCCATGTCCATTGCTAAATAACTCCAACATGCCCCCGATTGTAAACACTTAACACATTGCTGTACTGGAGGGATTTTTGAGATAGCTAAGCTGACTTTTTTTTTTCCCCCCAGTCTACACCATAAGGTCATTGTTACTTCCCTCTGTTTACTGATTCAGTTCATCTGTTGCTTTCCTTCTCTCTGGGGAGTTCCCAGGTGCCTCAGATGCATGGGGCGATGTATGAGTAGACTGTATAAAAACAGGAAAAAAATTGCTTGACATCACTACGGGGAATTTAATGCTGTGATTCTCATTATGTGTCATGCAAGAGCTCAGCAGTAGGATCAGAGTGAATTTGCATTTGGTGTTTTAGATGTTAAAAGATGGATCAATTGGTAGCATAACTGTGTGAATCAGCTGCTTTCTCACAGCGTAAAAAGCAAACAATGAAAGGAGTCCAGTCAGAGTACCTTCATAAACTAAAATGAGTTACATAAGTCAGTTTCATTATACTGTATGCTATGAGGAAACAGGACCTAATACCAACAGGTGCCAAATTACAGTGACCTGCAAAGGTGACAATGGCATCCAAGCTGGTGGAGATGGGACTGTTTTCTAATAGCTATTCTCAGGATGAGTCAACGTGGGAATGCTTTTTTGTCTCCCAGCGAGCACAATGAAGCTTCACATAAAAGAACTCATTCAGTGCCAGCAATGACATTATAAGCATGTGACAGAAGCATGTATCAAAGCAGCACTTGCACAAATACAACCTTCTGCATTTCCTCACATTCAGCAATAAACAAAATTATTAGCTTTATGGCACAAGGGTCTTTGCAACCACATTTTAAGGAGAGGCTGGGAGGCACATCCCCAGAGAGAGGGCATATGGAACCAACTGCTGGAAAAATCACCCAACCAACCTAAAATACTGATCACTGTCAGGCACTGATATGTGTTCCTGCAAGCCCCAGAAATAATAAAAAAACAAAAAACAAAAACGTGGCTCAGAATATGAACACATAACGCAAGAATTCATATTAGGAGGGTCTCACTTTCCCCGATCAGATTGTTTTAAGTGTTCCGTGTTGCCACTGATTTGCTACTGTTGCATTTCATCCAGAACTCTAACTGACTGGAAGCGGGCCAGTGCAATGCTTTCCTCCATCCAAATCGATTTCTCTTAAATGTGTGAAATCATGCTCGTTTCTGCACACAGGAAAAGTAAACTGCGGGAGGCTAAGTAAGAGCTTTTTTGTAATGTGAATTGCTCAGTCATGGCCAGATATTTTACAGATGTTTAGAAAATGCAGATTCGTGATTTGATAGGTTGTGAAATTTACATGTTAGTTTGGAGGGTACACAAAGAGGTAGTTATTGTTTTGGTGTTTCTGAAAGTGGCATCCCTACTTTCTTTTTGTGTAGAATGGAACATTTATAACATCGATGTTATTTATCACACTCACAAGAAATAACATGTGCAGGGCACAGCATGGAATGCAGTGACATTGTATTCAAAATTAAAAACAAAAAAAAGGGTTTTGAGTTTTCACAGAAGTGGAAAGCATTTTGAATTTCTAATAAGGAACGGAACACTTGGGCTTTCTCTGATAAGATCACCTAACATCAACTTTCTGGGCTACATTTCAAGCAGGATGAAAAGTCAGAGAAAGCTGCCTTTGAAATACAATCACAAGCGAAGAAAAACCCTGAGTCTGCGATATTTTCACATCCTCTGTTTCCAGATAAAAGCAGGCCTAAATTTGTGTCAGATTCCTCTGATTCCTGCATACACAGAGTGCATCATGGATTTAACCTTTACCCTCTTTGGTATTATTATTCCACAGTCACAAAAATATAAAACCTTAATTTTTATTTTAACATATTTCTTGCTCTTCGGTATATTATAAACATTCTCGTTAAGAGTTCATGATCACGGTCCCTCGTTGAAGGCGGGACAGGTTTGGCTGGGGTTGTTTTGTTTTTCCAATGCTGTGATTTCCTTGGATGGATGCAAACATGGCTGTATGACAGCGATCCTGGTGTAGATGCATGTGAAGTGGGGTGTAGCAGATGAATCAAAAGTGTGTGTCGGTGCTGAGGGCCTCACTGATGTGTGTAAACTGTGTAAACAAGGGCTCGGTGCCTTCAGAGCTGATGGCTATCGACCAGCCCAGACACAGGAGTGACAGGTCTTATCTGGCAAAGTGACCGACTATGTGAGGTACGTCCGTGTGTGTAAGTGGGTGTGTAACACGCGTAGTGTGTTTTAGGAGTTTCCACCGCAGATCTATAAAGGAGCAAGTTTAAGACAAATAAGAAATCAAACTGCACACAGCGGCGCTGCCACCTCGGTCTTCTTTGTGCTATCATTGTGATGGATCACTATGTGAATTCTTGCTGCTCTCTGTTAGCTCTACACATCAGGAAATGAAATTCAAGGACTGTGTGTAAAAAGGAACTTTGTGTGTGTTTGTGTGTCAAAGGGTCACACCTTTTCCCTGACCAAAAGAGTCCTGCAGTGTGGGAGGCAGCAAACTGTCACACTGGGCTTTTCAATTAAATGAGATATCGGTGAATTTTGTATATTTGTGTTTTTTTTTTTTCAGTAATAGGAACTGTGGATCAGTATCATAAGAAATCTTACGCATTTGAAACTTCATACTTAAAGGGAAATTATAATCATTTCAAGTACAGCCTCTAATGATGAGACACTGACCTGAAGCAGCACTGATACACCTTTTGTTTGTTTGTTTTTGTTTTCATTAGTCTGCAAAGAGGAAGTGATTTTCTTTCTGTAGGTTAAAGAAGCATAATTATCTGTAAATAAACAGCACATGACTGCTTTTAGGGGAATTTCTACCTTTACCCTAACTGACCACATACTTCTTCAGAGCAGTTTTACCACAGTGCATTAGGTTTCTGAGCATTCTCACCATATTTTAAGTTACGGCGATGCCTCTTGCTGACAGCTTCGCATTAAGACATCATTTATCTTCGCGACTGACAGGTTTGACACCATCTTTCTAAATTCACCAGAGGCATAATGAAACAGCTCTATCCGACAATGTTTCCTTTGGTAAACTCCAGAGTATGACCAGAGCTTCTAACGAAGAAGACAAGTGCTGACCTGACCTTTTGGCTTGACTTTTTTTTCACAGAGAAAAAAAAAATGAGCAACATTGTTTGAGAGAACTGACCTCTAAAAAAATTCTGTGTCTTCCATTTAAATCAGATTCTTCCTCTTTATACATCAGTAAAGGTCACTCAGAGCTGATGCGGTGAATCTCTCATTCTGGAAAATTTTCAGATTTTCGGTGTAAAAATGAAGGGAGAGAATAAAATCATTTGTCATAATTTCCTTAGCCGGGCAGATTTGGCTCTGCCAGCTGGCCAAAGTTCAAATGTGCTGTTCAGTGGGCTGGGAGTGACGTTCTCACCATGCGGTGACAACCCCGAAGTGTTTGAGGTGGTCTCTCAGGCTGAATTCTGAATCCAGGAGTGAAATGGTCTGTCAGAGTGATGTATGATGTAGAGGGGAAAGAGGGTTGGCATCCTGGACTTGAGAACGTCTACCATGCGCCTTCATTTTACACTGGCTCATATATGTCCGTGCAATATTTTTCTCTCTAAAACATCCATTAAGAAATACTGTACTGTACTTTCATGAAAAATCTTTTATGCAGGTTAGGAGGACGTCAAAAACAATTTAAAAAAGAAAATGGTTTCGCTTAAGAATAATTAAAGTAAACAAAGTGATCCCCACTGACAGTAATTGAATAAAAGCACTGACACAGACTTAAAGCAAAATGACAAGTGACTTAGTCAGAGAAAAACATCTCTGTTACTGGTATACATACATACATATGTATAAATATATTCTGGTAATCACTTCTGCAGAAAAACTAAAGGGAAATTTTCCTCTGAATCAACATGTGTTTGCTCATACTGTCAGGCTCGAATCATATTTATCATAATTGAAAGTAAACCGGCAATTCTTTCTAAATCACTCCCTCTTCTAGTTTTCACTCCTGGATCGACACCATTATTTCTGTCCCTGACAGACCCTCCCCCAGCCCCCTTCCCTTTTGCCCAATCCCACCCCCAAAACTCTCCCACACCCCTTGCCCCCACCCCTTGCCTCACCACTGCCTCTCTGCATTGATGCTGATAATTACCACTGAATGGATCTGCAGATTCCCATGGATGTCAGTGGAGCCTTTGGCCTGCTCTGCCGCTCCCCTCCTCCTCATCCTCTCCTGCTTACCGAGTCTCCCTTTCCCCTACTCAATGAGGATTAGGAGTGAGCGAGAGAGGTGAGCGATGGAGAGGATGAGAGATGGTGCTTGCCCAGACTGAAGGATGGTTTGCCATGCAACCACCTTATCTATGTCACCCTGCCAATCAAGGCTGTCACCGTGAATAAATTAGCAGCACTGCTGTATGTTTTTATGTTTTTTGGGAAGTATATTACCTTAATGTCACTCTCACTTTGCAGATTATGTATTGATGATGTTCTTACTTGGGAAAATGCAGCCATAATAAACTCAAGGTAAATCCCATGACACATGAAAACCTGTTGGAAAAAAGATTCTCTCCATAAAAGAACAATTGTGTAAAATAAGGAGAAAGGGCAGAGTATTGCATATTCCCACCATTTTTTTTTTTTTGCAAGCAAAGCTGAGCGGATCGACGTCATGGACATTGGGAGCCCACACATCCTCAGCATGCCAGAGGTAACCGATACCCAGTCGGTGTTCAACCAAGCTCAAAAACCCACTAAAGCTGTTTTCGTCCAACAAAGTCCAAGAAGGGGCCAACCCTGTGCACCACAGTTAATCACATCACACCACAGGGAACAAGAAAGGCAAAGCATGAAAACTAAAGAGAGGAGCACTTTAAAGTGAGTAAGAGATCTAGCATGATGGGCACGATAAAGACAAAAACCTGTATGGAAAGAAGGAAAAAAAGTTACCTTATACTGACTATTTAAACCAATGTGTACCAGCAGAAGCACATGCGTCACACATGACTCTTTAGACCAATATGTAATGTTCAACATGAAGCATGGACTCCCTCCAAGACCAAGTGGTAATTGTGTCATTTTTTTTCTTTGGATACAGCTCCAATTTGAGGAAATGGTTTGGAGCACGCTGAAAGGCATCAGTGCTGCAGGAGAGTTTGGAACCAACAAGGTTTGGCTCAGAGCTATATGTCAACCTCCTTCAAATTATCCTCATTAATGACAATTCCAAAGGGAAATGGTCATTTGTATGTCTGTGATAGTCTGGTATACAGGGGCTGTAATATTTCTGGATTCATACCAGTATGAAAAGTGGCATTTATTAGTTAGGGACACAGGTTTTACTGAGCTGAGCTATAAGCAGCCAGCAGATTTTCTGGCTGCAATACTGCGTGAGAACCTAGGATGTGTTACTTGATGTCATAGACCAGTGGAATGACAAACGCCTCCACTGCCCACAGCTTCAAAAAAAATTCTGAATATATATACTTACGTTCAAAAAAGCAACAAGTACAAAATGCAGTTTTTAAAAAACCTCACTTACAGCATATTGCACAGGCTCAAATTATAAAATCAACTGATTAATTAAAGAAAATTACCCATGGCTTGTGGACTACATGAAGACACACTCTCTGTCCTTGAACTTGAACTTAATGAAAATAAGAAACGGTAAACCTTATGCCAGAAACATATGTAAGCTTCGAGTTTTAAGAGTTCACTGGTTGACACAGATCTTGACATCAAAGGTTTGTGACTTGACACTTCTTGCTGACATACTTCCTGACTCTGGTAGCTACATAAATACTCCATGTAGAGAAGAGGTTGAATGAAAAGGCAACCTATCATTATCCCATCCCTTTTTCCCGTCTCCCCCATATCATTTCCCAAGACTGTTTACCACAAACACAACAGCAACACTGCCTGAGCGTATTACGGACGGCCAACTGCAACAAGCTGCCAAGTCCTGCCCCATGGCCTGGGCCTAGAGCTGTTGTCTTGGTAACCCAGCATCCAAGAATGGGGGAGGGGGGGGGGGTGATGGTGATAGTGCTGGAGGTGGCAGTAGAGTGTCGGAGGGGGAGGCTTGCATGATGTCATCTTGTGGCATGGAGGGGGCCAATCAAACCCTGAGAAAATTATGTCACCTTTTGTTGAGCCGGTCCATTCAAGGCTATAGAAGTGCAGTGAATTGAGAGCTGCCGAGAGGTCACCCCCACCCCCCCACCCCCCTCTCGAGTTCTGTAAATGTGTATGTGTGTGAGAAAAGGGTGGAGAGAAAAAAAAGGGGGGAGGCAGACAAGCAGAGAAGTGCATTGTGGACATGCTAATGTTGTTGAACATAAGCAGGCCCATAAAGATGTCACGAAGCTCAACTTCCAAAACATCACCACCGGGGCCTTTATCCCGCTCGTCTTTTTTTCAGGCTGCTATGACCTCGTCCACCTCAAATTTGGGTCTTAATATAATTCCTATGATGCTCGGGACAAGTTGTCAAGCACTAGAATAAAAGCCCGAACAAACTGCAATGGAACCTGCCCAGTCAGCTTTGTTTTATTACTGAGGGAAAGACAACAATAAGTAACCTCTCAAGGAATAATTACACCCTTGGCAACTATACACTCCTGCACCTATGTACCATCCCTTTTCCCCACAAGGCCCTCAGCTCCCACCCACCCTGAACCAGACTTTATTGAATCACAGCTGAAATGACAGTGAAGGACAGTTGAATGGGAAGTCAGTGCTGAATTGCTGAACTCACTCTAAGTGAAAACAATAAATGCATAACCAATGTTGTAATATTTTTCTGAACAGGATGAGGGACCTGTGGGGATTTCTATCCACAATATGCTTGAAACTACCTGCATTTTGGCCCGTGTTTAACTGCACTTTGACATTAAGCACTTTGACATTAAGCACTTCTCCATCGACATCATACATGTAATGTTTATAGAAAGTAAACTCAGCAGGACAACACAAATTTCCATGATGTAATCTTTTAAATGTTACAGCCTTGTGATTATGGTAAGTGATGCATTTATGCAGACATTGTTATATCAACTGAAAAAAATACTTTTAAATTTGTATTAGTGGGTTTATTGTGATTGCTAGTAAATGAGGGGGGAAAAAAATCACTTTGTCTTCAATTAGATTAAACAGAATTACATTTTTACTGTAAAGCTCACCTTTATCTTGCTTCCTCAAGTGCCAGACTAGCACATACTGGCCTAACTAGTAATGAAGCCAGCATGACTAACCGTAACGAACATCACTGAAACATCCAGTCATTTATCTTACATTTGGAATGACACAACAAACAGACAGCAGCTCGGATACACCTTTTAATTTCTGCTAACAGGGCTTAACAAAAACAACAAGTCATGGAGTCATAAATCATAATGAGAGTAAAGCACTTGACAGGATTATTAACTGAAATTAGCACAAGCTGCCAATGTGTCACAGTAAAATGCAGTGTCAGAGAAAGAGTTCTTGATTTAACACGGACAACAATAGCTTCTTTGTGGCTGCAATAAGAGGATAAAATTCACATTTCCACTGTCTGATTAATCCGGTAAATCTCAATCACATGTGCATTCATTTGTTTTACACAGTAGGAGATATCTGTTGTAACTTTCTTATGCACAAGTGTAAGCGCTACCTTCAACTCTGAAAACAGTCATAAAAATGAGAATGACAACTGATCATTTTCCATGTGCAGTTCCAGTGCTTCCTGAATAACAAGGTAAATGTTGAAGCTACTGCATAAGCAGCACTGTGAATAAAATCTGAAACATCAAGGAACGATGGATCAATTAAATCAATTAAAAAAAAAATAAAGCCAAACAACATGCTGATCCATCTAAGTAGTAATAAACATACGACTCTTCTATAGAGCACTTCTCCAGATGGGACTGACCGATCTGTTCCATGATGTCTGAGCAGCAAAACACGATTCACTATCCTGCTGAGTTTATGTCATAGCTTCTCCAAGTTCATGCTGCTCACTGAATCCCGAGAGCTAGATTGCCAGTGTAGGAGCTCATGTTGTCGGCGGCCGTGCCAGGAGCAAACATCTGCTTCAGAGGATGCTGGTCCACAGTCCAAACCGGGATTTAGTATGATCCTGGAAACATAATACAGAAACTAATGACTGACTGGAGCCCAAAACCACTTACTTGAATATTGAGACATTTCTCATACCCATACTTAAGAAAAAAAAAAAAAAAAAAAGAGGTATAGGATCTTTCATAGCAAAGTTTTCCTTAAATAATTGAATTAATATTTAATAAAGTTACGTCGAGTAGTAGAACATCAAAATTGATCAACTTCTGCTCAACAAATTTATTTAGCAGAACAAATTTGCCTCCTTTCAAAAAACATCTGACACAAAAGGTTCCGAGGAGAAGAAGCCATATCTGCATTCACAGCTGAAATGATCACGTTACGAGTGTTAGCTAAATCTAGATGGCTTTGATGGACACAACTTACCAAATCACGCAAATGAAGCTAACTACTTAAAAAGGACACCATCTTCAAGACTAAAGATAGGAATATGAGGAGATTGCTTAATACTCAGAAGAAGAGCTGAATTAATATATATGTTGTAGTATGCATATATATTTAATATATATGTTAATATATAATAAATATGTTGTTCTTTTTTATTTTCTTAATTCCCATCGTTAATCTCACTGTAACATCTGCTTTTAACCTAAAATGACGTAATCCAGAGAGGTGCCCTCTTGACGACCGAGGGTTTATTTTACCTCCCACAAAATACATTACGTTGTCCACCACCCACTCAACCCTGCATGTGTCATGGCAGCAAAGCCACAGGACGGGCCTGCCCTGCCTGTTCTTTGCCCGGGGACGGAACATGTCAGACGATAAGTAGTCATCTATCAATGTTTCCTATCTTCTTTCTGCTTGTCTGCACCGCTGAGTTGGTTTACCTGTGAGAAGTCACGTTCCATCAGCATACAGTATAGCCTCATTCTTGTACTCTCTCTTCACATGCCTACTCCCTCCTCCACTTTTTTGTTACCAATACATGCTATTAGCTACCTTTTATTTAGTTGTTTTTGTTTGCTTTTGAAAATCGGGTAAAGGACGACAGAATCCCTTTACCTGATTTTGTGTCTCTCTTCTGGCCTCCATTCTGGATTTTCCCTTCCCACGTTTCTCTCACATGCCTCACCTTGGAGCAGAGCCAAGAGAGGAACATCAGCATAGAGTGCCAGGTCCCAACCTGCCTCTGAGTCTCAGCCTGCCTGTGTACGTCTCTTTGCCTGAGGCCACAACTGAGGCCAGCCCCTATCACCATCCCTCATCAGCACATCTACTGTACCTGTCTGCTGGCACCCTGCCATCCATACACAGTTCCCCTCCATTTGGTGAGAGAACAAGATGGAAGGAAAAAAAAAGACATTGCAAGCCAAAAATCCACAGAAAATGACTACTCATGTTGGGGTCAAGCAGATTTGACCTCCACTGAGAACACCCACGAGTATCCTGAGAGGCACACTCATACAGTACCACTCATTCAGCCGGCTGGTTGCCCTGCACAATCCCATCAGCAGGTTTCTTTGAAAGCCACCGACTCTGTGGTGGGTCATCAAAGCATATCTTCATTCAGTTCCACTGAAAGGATCTGAGGCTCCTGAGAGAAGTTGTGTTTGAAGTGATATCTCTGTGCCTCTGCATTCTTTATCGTGCTGTCATGACTTGGGTTACACAATAAAAAAAAAAAAAAAGATGCAAGAACATGGGCATGAATCCAGTGGCACCACCCTGATCATGTCTCTCATATATGTGAACTACCACGTCTTCCTCTGTTTGTTTAGTGAACATACCATAGCCTGGTTGTTTATAGCAACAGTCAGTGTTCCTAATAAGATGACACCATGTGTAATTACATATTCCTCTGTATTAGGATTAAACAAAAAGCAGAGTCCTCACCTGTTGAATCTGTTGCGATCATGTTTCCATTACTCAGCCTCTTCTTGGTGCTCACCTGAGATCATCTGGAAAAGATAAAGGATGGTGAAATAAAGTGATTCAGAGAGAGGTGAACATAAAAGACAAAAACTGGAGTCAACCTTTATCTAGAGCAGCTCTGCCCAAACTTGCATTAGCAAACTTTCTTAACTGTACATGAGAAAGATTTGCAGATGTGACGGGGTTAACTTGCAGTGGTGTATAATGTCTGAGACCTGTTGGGAGAAATTTGCTTGAATTTAATTATTTTACTATTTCTTCTTTAATTAATGATGTGGTGTCTTGTTTTTGCCTCTGAAGATTAAAAGAAGAAAACACCAGTACAATAAGGATTACATGTATATTACACATATATTACATTATAAATAGCACGTACGACTGCTGGCTTCATCTGCAGTGCCTGTAAAAGCAATGGCTCTCACAATCAATATAGTAAGTGGCATTCCACAGTATTTAGGGAAAGGCCCACTTATTTATGCAAAATTATATTTAAAATTGGAGCCAGAAAGCTGCAGTATACAAAGGCAGGCAAAATCTTCCACTTCTTATGAAGACTTTGTTTGGGGTGTAGCAGCTGGCACAGGCAGCTGTAGCCAGTAGCAGTCTGCTAGACTTCACCTCCGCTAATTCAAATCACTATCTGGGACAAAGAACATCCTGCCATGTGCTGGTACAGTCTGTGCACAAAACTTTGTCTGTGAAATGGACCCATGCAGATTACAGATGCAGCTTGCCAACCAAGCTTGCTAGCATTACTCCGTGGTCTAAACATGGCTACTTTTGGCTCCACAATGTTAAGATGACAATGGCTATAAAACTAAACTGTAGGTGGCTATCGCTGTCTTTTATATGCAGTCTATGGTCATCAGTAATTGTTGAGTTGTACTGACTGAAATGTGTGTGTTATACCTGTAGCAGTTAACCATATGAAAAAGGGCTAAAGCACAAATGACTCATATATGCATGACTGTCTATGAAAATTAGTAAAACAGTACCATCACAGAAGCTTAAAAAAGGCAAATCTGGATTAGAAACTGAGATCTATGCTTCATCTATGTTTTATGTAAATCTTCGGTTTCAGGGGAGCTCTGCCAAACCTGGCAGCCGAGGAAAACTGAAGCAGTCAAAGTGGCTTTTCCATTGTACCATTTAAAATTTATTTGGTGTGCTGGTTTTATTTTATGAGGTCAACAGGTTCAGGTAGATACTCAATCAAGACTCTTGCAGGTTTCTACAGCAGATGCAAACACATTAAGGGTCTGGACCAAAGACAGCTTGGGTCACTCTTCATCCATTCCAGGACAAAGGTGCTCACTGCTTCTGAGTTTCATTGTCTCAGAACTGTTACCTTGGCAACAAAGGCACTGTTTCCGAGTGACACAAAGCCTGAACTAAAAAAAAAAATAAAAAATCTCCTTTTCGGGTTGAAGGCTCCAAGAGTTGAGGGGAAAACAGCAATAACAGGACGGTGGGGAGAGAAACTGAATACCAGCAAATTGCTTCCCAGAGTTTCTGGAGGACATGGTAAAATGATTCTTTCTTTCCTCTGCCTTTTAAAATACCTTTCCCTGGCACCAGGCACTGTAGGTAGTTGTGTGCTGGTCCCATTTCTTTTATATCCTTTCTTATATTTCCATTTTTTTCTAGCTATCATACTGTGCTAAGTGAGTTATCATGTACACCAGCAGACTGGAGCTGCATGTGGCTAGGCTAAGCCTCCAGATGAGGTAATGTTTAGAGAGTTGGTGAGCCAGGAGAAGGGTTGGTCAGGTCTTGATTAGCTCAGGGGTAGGGGCTCTCTCTAATATTGGACACCCCTTTGTCTGGTAAGATTACTACCTTATGAAAAACTACTCCTGCTGACACGCCTGATGGGATCAGAGCTTCCTGCTCGCTACATCATCCTGCTTATGAGCTCTCCACACACAGGAGAGAAAACACACGGTCAAACAACAAGTACACTTTCACACACTTGCAACTCCTCAGAAACTCTCAGAAGCATGAAGACTGAGAAATCAAGGCTCACTCAATAGACCTGTGCATGCTTACGTGTAAACAGGCATTTACACGACACTCCCACAAGCGCGCACACATATCACCACTCCTAGGGCCTCCTCTCTTCCATTTGTGTATGCCATGACCACAGTTGATGACCCCGAGATGGAAAACAACCTGCAGTTATTAACAAGGCCAGATGACACACAAACACACACTCATGCATGCTCACTTGTTTTTACTGTGGTCGTCTCCTCCAGCCACTCTCCAATGAAAATCACATGATGGACCGGTTCCAGCTCAAAAACACATCTGAGAATCTCCACCACAAAAAACATCAATAAACATTTTTAAGCGGATTCATAGGCAAGGCTTTAAGGGGATTTTAATCCTAGCAGTCCTCTAAAAAGGGCTAAGGCTATAGGATGATTTCAATTATTTGATATAATTTCTGATGGTCCATTAGTTCAAAATAAAGCTCTGATTATAAGAGACGTGTAAACAGAAAGTTGCAAACAAAACCTTCATCCGAGTCTGCAGAAGAGCTTTACTTTTTTCCAGATGTGTAATTGACTGTTAATTAGTGGTGGCCTTACGTTTGCAAATAAACCGTGTTTAAACTGAAGAGCAGCGGAATAAACGCAGCAGTCTGGTCTGGTTGACCGCATTGCAAACTTCAACACCTCTCTTTTTCTACTGTGTAGGAGCCTATACTAACAAATGCTCATGTTCCTGCATTGCACTTTGTGAAAACAAATAAATACTTGTAGGTGTATGCACACAAGTATTGAAGTACATATATCCACACACACACACTAAAATCAGTCAGGGACACTGGCACGACCTTGCGCCAGCGGTCCTTTAAACCAGTCATGTGAAACGACCCGTTCCTTTCTGCAAATCAGATTACATCCGAGCTGAGCTAAGGTCTGCAAGTCCACACACACATTCAAAGCTTGGTGACTATGCTCAGACACACACAAACACACCCACACATATGAACTCAGTTTAATCAGATTTTTTTTTCCCCCACAACCCTTCCTGTCTTTGGGAATGCACAAAAAAAATTGACAGCATCAGCCACTGGCTAAAATATACATAAAAAAATTGCAATATTCAGTAAATATTTACCACATATGGCCAATATACTACATACTAAAATGAGAATAACTAAGACCACAGTTTCCTTGGGAAAAAAAAAAAATTTCTTTGTCAAGGAAAATCATAGAAGCCTGAGATAAGCCTTCTTTCAGCAGCGTTCGACTGCTGTTTGGCAGCTCAGCTATGGAATGAGCACATGTGGAAACATGTTTATAGTGTATTTGGCAGGAATGCAAATGATAGATGATTCACAAATGATTCAAATCCTATTCAAGTTACCGTGCACCAGTGTATTAAAAGCAGGAAAATAACAGTTTATCAAGCTTAAAGTAAGTGTCAATTTGGCTTTGGTCAGTGATTTTACTTTAAACAAACATTTTTTTTAAATTCTACTGAATAATGAAGTTTGAGTTAGCAGATAAACAAGCACAGTGTGGCAAAGTTATGTGGTCAGTGTGCAAATACGTGGTGACTGCTTGGTTCCGCGATACGCTGCTGAACAGGTCTGACGTCGCTGTACGTTTTAGCTTCAGCGCTGAGATTTGTAACTATTTGCAGTTTCTTGCTTTTAAGCCACAGTGTAAAAGAAGCTGCCTGGCTTGCTGCTGGTGAACTGTTTGGCTTAATCAAATCCAGACAGTTGGAGAAAGTACAATCTGTCTCTACACAATCTATGTTAAGTCTCCACTCTTGTAATCAGAAAAAAACATCCCCTACTACCAATACTACTACCACTACTATGTCTTTACAAATTTTTAAAGGAATATGAATTGCTTTTCCACTGAGTCAGGAAGAAGAGTCAACACTTTTCAGTGTATGAAAAACAAAATCTTTAATGGATCTACTGCATAGCCGATTGCCTGTGCTTGTTTTGCCCTTGGTGCCACAAAGATCAGAAGGTGGGAACTTGTGGGTGGCAGCAAGGGCAGGAAGTTGAAACAGAGTGCCTACAGTGGGGTGTCAGGACTCTGTCAGTCAGCCCAACTCAAGTTCAGCTCAAGTGGGTCATTCTCTCCTCACAGTGACATTTGAGAAAATCAGCAATGGAGACCAGCAGCACGGAGAATGGAGGAACAGAGGCACCGCACCCTGGCTTAGGTTGCACTGGATGCTCAGATAAGACAACGGAAAAGGGAAGATTTGAGCAGGGCAACGTGGGGAGTTGACTGCGGCTACCGTTACCCAGGAAGAGTTCACTCATCCCTCAGATCACCTACCACACCTGTGGAGGCCAGGGTCTAAGTCACACAGTGCTACCAGTCAGAAGTTAGGAATTTGTCACCAGAGCCTCAGATTAGCCTCAGTGAAAACTGAGACAACATAGTGCCCACAATAAGCTACTGAACTGGCAGTTTTGGGTGTTTTGCCCAAAAATCACAAATATTTGCCCTCACTTGTAGCTTGTGATGATATCTGTCATTACTTTTAACATTTATGATATTAGCAAAAACAGTTCCTACAATTAGAATAAGTTGTTGGAAGTGAAGATGCCACGCGCTGTGCAACTCAAAAGTCCTACAGTACACTTACATTACGTGCACATCCACACATACACACACACACACACACACACACAAGCAAAATAAACCACAAAGTAGTGTCTTCATCTGGAGTGCATTTCCTGCCCTCCAGCTTAGCGTATGGTTACTTGATTCCGTTTTACACCTCTGAATCTCTCTGTTGAAGTTTTCTGCCAGCACATAAACAACTCATCACTGGAACTGGGCCAGAACTTTGGTGACATGGGCGATGAACATTAGTATTAGGTTAATGAAAATTTCCACATGGTGGATTATGTTGGTGTTTGGATATTTTTTCCTTCACTAAGAAGCAAAAATCAGTGTCATACTCTGACCCGCTTGGAAACTTATGAGAATAATGAAGTTCAGGCAGCTCTAATATAAAACGAATTATGACAATTCAACCCCAGCCAGTTATAAGGGTGTTCATTTGTGAGGTGTGAGTGGGAGCCCCCACTGACTGTGTTGCATGTAGCCGTCATACACCACACTTGGAGATCGTAAAACAATGATCAAAACTGAGTGCCACTGTCAATCTGTGCATCTGTGCTTGGTATCCACCACTGGACACCTTCTGTCTGTCTGTTTGCAAATTGTTAAGTGGATACTAAAAGTGGTTGGGGAATGCTGTACCACTACGTATCTTATGCTATTTTGTTTCTTGACTCTGACCTTGACCCCGCCCCCTTAGCCGCACATACTTTGACAAAAATGTGTGTCAAATTTTACAAGGTGTGAAGTGAGGAAACAGTTTTATTCAGAAGCGGCAGCGGTAAGGAATCATCTTCTCTCAAATAAAAACGTCACCTTCTACGACCCTTTTAAACCAGAAGGTGCAGTGACCAAGAATTGTCATGAAATGTTAGTTTTGGAGCAAAGGTAAACAGCTTCTCCCATGGTGGGCCTGTACCCTACACAGAGTAAGCACATGTTTCCCATTGTGGTTGAAAGGGAAGGGGATTAAAGTGTAGCACAGCCGGAGCCACAGCTATACACCCCATGGTGGGATCACAGTCCTCTCAGGTCTTTGAGTATTGCTGATACAGCCCAGTTAAAAGTGACTGGTGTGTAGGCATGGTCAGATCTAGTGTTCGGCCTCTAGAGTCCAAATTTGAGGCCTTTTTTGGGGTTTAAGGAGGCAGGCATGTTACCATGTTGACAGCACTGCCTAACTGAGGTTGATGGAGAAACACAAAAATGCAGAATAGTTAAGTTTTGTTAAGGGGAGGCGATGAAACAGAGCAGCTTTTACTTTCAGTAAAATAAGAGATTATCTTTAAAACTCACATTGAAAGCAGAAACAGAGGGAGAGAGAGAGAGATGAGATGAGGGTTAGATTTAAAAAAAAAAAAAAAGGTAAGTAGCAGATGGTTAAAGCTTCCAAATACAAGGTTTTCACCCCGGGGCCTCAGGGTCAAACACGCCACATTTAGGTTCCACAGGAGACTGTGACTGTGCAGCCAATTAAAGGACACTTTAAAAAGGCAGAAACTGCTAGGGACATTAAGGAAGATATGCATAGTGAAGCATATCTGCACTTACCAAAAACTGCCAATTAACCAACACCCCATGAAGCTCAGCTGCGACTGCTTCAGCTGAAGAGCTTACATGTGCAGTAAGTAAAAAGACTTTTCCGTGCAGGGTCAAAAGGGACGGCGAGGGAGGGCTGAACACTCATTTTGTCAGTCACACCCGAAATTAGTTTTTTTATCGAGAGGTTTGAGGGATGCAGAGTCTTTGAGAGTTTACTGGATTTCAACTGAGCTGATTTTCAAAAAGACTCCATTTATAGAAAGGATTCCTGCAGACCTCAGAGCTCTGAAATGCAACTTTAAACATAAATCTCAAATTTTGAAGAAATACAAATAAAACAGTAAAAAGTATTTTTTTTTTTTTTTAGAAAACCTTCAGGAAGCCTACACAATTTACTGTTCATCTAATGATTATATGGACAAAAAAAGAGAGTAAAAATGTGGTTAGAAGCTATTGATATGAGTGTGACATGCCCTTAACAACCTGAAACTTAAGGCAGTTTTATCACATATCTAGTAACACATTGCTCCACCCTGTGAGATAGGAATCTCCGCCAAGTTGCCTAACTATCATTCCTAACCTTTTGACTTCAAAATTCACACACATACACATAGATAAGTGTTTGCTATATGTCTGTCCATCTTGCAGCATTAGCGTATGCTTCTGTGCATGTTTGTGGGAGAACTTGCCGAGAATTATGTGCTCGGCATTTGTGCGGAATTGCAGGACTTTCTCACCCACAAAAACACTGTTTGGGTGAAGCAGCGCGGCATGTTAATGAGCATGTGCGTGGTTGTGTTCTGAAACTGGAAACAGATTTATGTAGTGTTTGGGATCAGCTCTGTAAAGGTCACCCTAAGCAAGTTAGCTCAGTTTAGTAAACCCTGTTCCCCCTCTGATCCAGGTGACTCTCGGCCAATAGTTTCATGACACACAAAAATGGCACATTATTCACCACTCTGACCACTCTCCATCTTCATGACATCAGTAATTTCCGATTCCAGTGACGCCACACTGACATTCAGCTTCTTTGATTAATTGTTTCCTACAGGGCTCCTGGAGTGTTTCCGTTTGAAAAAAATAAATGACAAAAAATACTTTCTGGAGCCCTAAATTGCTACATCCAAACACTCCTTCAGCTCCAAGCATGACCGCAAAGCAAGATGGCTTGGCATGGGATAAAATACGAGCCACAGTAACAGAGTTTTCCTATTGACCCTGATCACTGCAATAAAGGGGGGAGGAGTTAGAGGGGATATCAGTCAAACTCTCTTGATTGCAAACATCCTTCAGCGACACGAGTGCAATAGCGTTTACTTACACATATTCACGCATCAGTGCACAAGCCTAAACGCACATCTCTGCATGTGCATGTTCCCAGTGCAGGCAGTACCAAAACATGCAAAATGTAAATGTCCCTGAATACAGGGTAGGATGAGGAACGCACCTAATCTGGCTAATCCGGTCAACGATTAGGAGCAGGCAAATATTGCCAATAATAAACAAATGACTAACATTCTCAGCCTGTGTGGTTACAAGCCCAAGGGCTCCAGCTATAACCCAACAGGGTCTGGATCCAATCCGTGCTGTTTATCAGTGCAAGCAGAAGTAGCCACTTGTGAAACCTCTATGATAAACACTTTGGGGGACAAACCGAGAATGGCTAACAGATCGGTATGACCAAATCACTCCTCCCAGTTTGATTTAAAGATCTGACTTCAAAGACCAAAGCGTGATATTCTCGCAAAGTTATTACCACTTCATTATTCACTCTGACACCACCTTCTTGATAGCCATATTCTGTGGGGATCTGATTTAGCCTCAACCACCTCTAGTGACAGACACATATTTAGACACTTAAATGACACGTTTATCGTGACACTGTGGCTGAATTAGTTAGCGTACAGTCAGCAATGCAAAAATTCAGTAAGTACACAGACACACGTGTACATGTGATCACATGGAGCTGAATATCACAAGCAGTGGTTCACAAGAGTGACTAATCTAATGTCTAAGTTTCTTAAATATGAGCGTGTTTGCTTTTCTTTGTTAAATAAATAAATAAATAAAGCAGCACACTCGGTTTTGCATTATTGACAAAATACTGATCACTCGTCTCGGCGTCACCATGGAGGTTATTGCAAAGTAATGTTTGACAGATAACGTAATTGCCCATAAATTCCTTTAAGTAGTAACAGGGCCGGGTAATTAGCACCTGTGTGATGAAACATGAGATCAAAGGTGAAGCAGTGAAAGCACTGAATCGCACTATATGGGTTTGCGTGTTTGTGGGTGTGCTGAGGAGAAGCTGAGGCTTCCCTTTGCTCTAAAACACCTATTTCGTTTTGGTTCACTGTTAAGATTCGAGGTGGAAAAGTGCAGAGCGGGCAGCATTTTGCCTTCACTGTCTGCTTTGCGGTGCTTTACCTGCTGTGCTCAGAGGATCAACGAGCCCGAAGGACTCTGTTACTTTAACCTTGTCCCCAAACAGGTCCCCGGCCAGCACAAAAGCCATCTGGGGTGCGACTGAAAGCTTAAGCAACAAAATAACTCTTTCAAGCTGCACACTGCATGGTTCTGACTGCAGGGTGTTGAGGTTGCCAATACCAAGACTGTGACTGGACCTCTTCCTCCTCCTCCACCCTTCTAATCCTGGCCTACATGACTAACTCCAACTGAAAGCCCCGCACGCCAGAGGTGGGAGCCAGAAGCGCTGTAAGATTCAAAAAAGACCACCTGCTCATCAAACTAAATTGTACTCACTGAAGGCAATGAAGAATAGAGAGAGTGAAAAGGAGTGAAGTGAGAGGGAAAAAAATAATAAAAGGAAAGACGAGTCATCAATCTGCCTCTGTGATCTTGGCAGACAAAAGAACAAATTGCGTTTCTGCATCATGGCACCAAGCGTCAAAATTGATATAGGGTCCCACTCAGCACTGTTTGTATGTGAGCATATTGATATAGGTTCCATCAGTTCCCACAAGAGAGCCTGAGAGGTCCACAGGCCTACCTACTAGCCTTTCATCTAGGTTTCTTTTGTATTCTGCCCACTTGTGTCTGTTGTTTCTCTTGAGTAGAACTGACTGTTATTATTCCAAACAGCATTATCTTTATTAATGCCACAGGTCTCAGGACTGTGCACTCCCTAGGAGTCGGGTCTGGACAGAGCTGCAAGCAATCTCCCTAGATAAAAGCTCAGCAGAGAGCTGAATGCAAGCCAGACGGCCGGACGGGCCTTCACCCTCCCTCCTCATTCTCTGAGAGAAGTGTAGGCCCTACAAAGACTGAGATTTGACTTTAATCTTAGCTCTTTCATAAGGCATCTCAGTTGAGGGCAGGTCTCTAGAAGCCTATCAGAGTCACTTTGTGTTAGCCACTAGTCAGAACAAAGAAGTGTAATATTAGTTCTAAAAAAAACTAAAACTTTCTATAATAATTCACAGAAAATAAAAAATACGTAATGAAAAAGTTTCAAAAACTGGAAGTTTGGAATCATGATATATGGTTCATAATGGTGCCCTTCATTACTACTGTACTGGATTATACTGGTGGTGGCTCATACGTACTAAGAAGTGAGGCCATTTTCTAAAGGCAGCCATGCATGATGAGTTATTTTAGAGGTGGTGTGGAGAGCTGACGTGTGGCCAGGTCAGGGCAGGGCAGGGGCTGGGGTCTCGGTTTAGTGCCTAAAGCCGCTTGCTCCAGTGAAGAACACAGCATCAGCTCCCGGGCAGACCCTGGACACTGATTTATGGGACATGCGGATTACTGTCAAATCAGCCATAAGGACCACCCAGATAGTGGCACAGGACAACAGCCACACAGACTCACAAAGGCACACCGCAATTCGAATATACTTGCAGACTAATGGTGACTAATATGGACATTGTTCAACAGAAACACCGAACAATTACTCAATGACACCTTAAATGCAAACACATATGCTGTTTAAGACGCAGTAAATATTGTAGATTAAGACTTTCGAGGACTAAATGAAAAGCTGTGCATGCCATGGGTAATGGCTGGTTAACCACTCAAGTGCAGTGGGAGGAATGAGTTTGCTGAGCCTTCCTTCTGACCGCAAAGCGAGGGAGCCAGCTTCTCTCAGAGTTCATCTCCATCTACAGGATGTTCCTGGTTAATAATGAGTGACATACACACTGATAATGTTTAATAATTCATTTTCTTAATGATAATCTGAACTCCTCTTACCTAAATGCCAAACTTAATACTTTTCCACTAAGTCACACAATCCAAGAACATGTCCTGAGTCAAAGAGGCTCTTGAGTTGTGTTGCGTTCTTGCCAGGGCACAACACAACTCAACCACAAGGCACCAGTTGGATGAACTAAACAATGTGTCATGAAAAATCGGACATGGTGCATTCCTTGGGCAAACACTGATCTCATACAAGGAGACGGGTAGACAAACACTCACCTGCCCTAAGCTAATAATGTGTGGGGGCAAACACACACTTAAGCTTGTCAATATGCTGAGACAATGGTGGGAATTAGACTGCACAAAGCTATGGCTGAATAAAAACAGCATCAGAGCTTCTTATCCTATCAGAGATAGTCACATGTAACATTTTTTAATGACAAAATCACCACATCAAGAAGGAATGTAAGAGATTTATGTCACTTTTGTTTGAAACAACTCCAAATCATAGAATGGCAAAAACTAACATAAACAGCGTTAACTCACAATCCCTGTGAGGAGAGGACTTGGGCAGCTTGCACAGTGTATATTTTATTAAATTGCACATTTTACAAAACTATGTGTGCAAGTCTGCATGCTCGTGTCTCGGGAAATAGTCAGTGACTGCATTCACAACCCTACCAAACAAATGACACTCGTTTTTCTCTACGGCCTTTCTTCCTATCTGAGCCAATCTCCAGAGAGAGCGCCACTCCACACAGTGGGCACCCTCAACACTTCCTGACCATGTGACTCTCTCCAGCTGCCTTTTGATTGGATCCTCTGAGGCTGAGGGAATGAAGAGAAGAGGAAGCGGTAGTGGCAAAGGGTGGCGGGTAACTGGTTGGCAGCAGACACATGAGAAAAAAATAAATAAATTCCTGCCCCATTGCCATGGAGATGAGTCAACAGCAGGTCGGGGGAGAGCGGAGAGGGCTTGGGGGTGTGGGGCACTGGCTGACCTGCTGTAGTTAACAATTCATCCCCGTATCCGGCTCGCAAATGATTGGGCAAACATGGAGTGCCCTGGAGGCAAAAGGGCCCCAAGGGGCTGAGAGAGGGGCATCACCCTGGGGTGACACACTGACAGGCAGACACTGGTTGATAGAGGGTGGACCAGCTGAAAGAGGGAGCAAGGGATAGGGGCTACCAGTGGGGAAGTGGGGGGGGGGGGGGTGATTGGAAAAGGGAGAGAAGCTAAGCACACAGTGTGCTGGAGGCTACCGTACAGTCACAAAATGATACTGATGGCTGTGCCCTTTTAAAGCAGCATAATTAAATGACTTGTGTTAAGACGCCATTTTTAGGATGCGAACAGTCTTTTAAGTACGCAATAACAAACATCACCCTGGAAATTCAGTTTCAATTCGTCATTCTAAGTTAAATTGTTCACAGCATTTGGTTACTTTTACTGTTGTGCCAACAGTAAAAGCAGGAGTTACGTCAGTTTTTATACGCCTAAACCACAGTAACACCATAAGTCTGTGGCATGCATCCTCTTTGCTACACAGCATTTTGCCACAAAAGTGACAAATAAAACACTCCTGAACGCATTAAGTTTGCAGAAGGTTGATTTGCAATATTTAACAGGAGAAGACTCTAATGCTAAAATACCCCAAGCACATCAAAACAGTCTGCAGTGACCTTAGAAACTCACCAGGAGATCCCTGGGATGCAATTAAAGGTCGACATCTCATCTCAAGAATTTGGACTCCTTCACTGTGAAGAAAAATCAGAGGAGGACATGTGTCAGTTCACATATTGATAATATATACAGTAATATTACATCGCTTACACTTAGCTGTCCATTTGTTTACCTGGATTAATTGAGGTGAAACAGTGATAGGGTATGTACTACACTGCATACAGTACTCCGAGGACCAAGTTCCAAACATTACCCACTTTACAGTGGAGCAAAAATGCCATCCACAATGGATTAGAGACAAAAATAACAGATGAGCGATGGGTGGATCTCATCAATGTCACATCATACAGCAAACCCACAAGGCTTCAATGCAGCACCTATTTTGGGCTAGACTTTACATAGTGTTAGGTTTTGTCTCATTCAGCAGAAGTTCTCATACGTAACTTTATGCACTGTCACAACTTGGTCCGTTCCCCAGGATGGCAAACCAAATCCCATCATCCAGTTGGCCGTCTTTGATTTTGAAGGGTTGAAATGCCGCTATTACAGCAGACCTTTAACTGGGCAGTGGTGTTTGGAGGGTGTGTTAACAGAGCAGACCTTTTACTGGTTCTTCACTTCTACTAACGTCAGAGCACAGTGTTTTCAAAAACACAGCTGAAGCATGCCCTTCCTTTAGTGGGAATTAGGGTCCTCTCAGTAATAACTCAGCCAACAAATCTTATAAATGAAAAACAGAGCAACATTTACAGTGTGCCTGTCAGGAAAAGAGAATAGAATGGAACAAAAACAGGAGGAAAAAAATATAATTATGATAAACATAGCAGATGTTAAGAGTCACTTCTCGAAAGGTGTGTCATTCAGGGAGTTTGGGACAAACTTTTGGCTGCGGCTGAGCTCTAAATTTAGCATATTTGCTAAAATAAAAAGTGAGTTCAGTCGCTGGCACAGAAACTTTGTCCTGCCCATTCATGACCTCAGTGGTGCAGCCGGCGTCACTCATGACGAAACACTAACCATATAAAACAACAAAAAAAGACCTCCTCAAATACTCAGTACATAAGGAAACAGCCACACTTTAGTGTTTCCTGTAAATTATCCTGTTATATAAGTTCAGGTCCAAAACTGCAGAAAAATATAGTTTCCTGCTTTCTATATTTAGAACAAAGTAAAAGTATAATCTGCTTTAACGGAGAAGAATTTCTAACTTGATATTTAAAAACAAATCAACAGACCTAAAAAAAAAAAAAAAAAGCAAAATCATCTGTCTTCAGTTTCTGTGCAGATTTCTTTTGTGTATATGAAGTGAACAGAAGACTGACGACACATGAGTTTACTGTATACATTCTGGGGATGAGCCTGTGTGTGTCTGAGCTGCAGAGGATGCCCCGGGGACAAGATGAGGAGTAAGTGAAGCAGAAGTCCCATCTAAGCTCAAAAGCATGTGTGTATCAGGGCTGTAACTAAAACACAAGCATAAACACAAGCGATGTTAGGGATTACACCCTGCAATACCGCCGCAGGAAATCACAGACAGCACAGGTGTAACCATCACCCAGGATGCATTCTTCCTCGTCTCCACTCTGCCAGGGGAGGTCTGATTGGCAGCTCATCATCTACTTTCGTTGGCTGTGTGAAACCTGTGTAAACATCTTGTGGGCATTTCCGTGTGTGTGTGTGTGTGTAGACATGTGTGGACATACAGGTGAGGAGAACACACACACAGAAGGATTACAGTGGCCTAATGTCATGTCAAAGACGGCTTGCGGCACAATAACCCACAGTCTCACAAAGACTTCCCATTATTTCCTTAGAAATCCTTGCCTTCCTTTACCTTTAGAGCCAAATCTGATCTGAAATATACACTAAATGAGTGTTTGTTTGTTTTTTAAATTTGATGTTCTTTACATTGGTTGGACATGTTTAAAACTTCATATTTAGAAAACAGCAGGAATAGAATTTAATGGGAGCTGCAGGAAAGGAAAAGGGAGGACAGCACATTTCCTCAGCAAACAGCACCCTCTAGAGCAACACAATTCATTCACTCCTACACATGCTTTGTAAACTGGTCCCCGCATGACGTGCAGAAAATGTTGCTCAAACACAGGATTAATCAGCAACATTTGCTTTATTTAAAATGCAGATAATTCTGGTTAAAACATCAGGCTTGTGGTTGTTTCTTTGTTTCTCTTTCAGACACCAGCTAAGCAGGTTGTCTTGTTCTCCGGATTATTTGTGAGCCACATTACAGAGGTAAGGGTGAACCTTTCATTTTCCCCCAACGTGAGTTGATAATGAGACAGGCCGTTATTAAGATGTTTGCTTTAATCGTGTGCAGGGTTATTAGGTGCAGTTTACAGTACACAAGAGAGATTAAGTTAGGCCACGCATGGTGGAAAGAGTTGAGGAGACCAACGATAAGCCAGCTCCCCACAACTGTGAAGTGGGCTAAGAAATATGAGCACACAGCAGGACATGAAACACAGTGAGACAAACCATTTTCCCCCTCTCTCGCTTGCTCTCTTTCTTTCGTTCTTTCTCTCTCCGTTTGCCCCAAATCGTGTTGCACAACCGCCAAGGAATGCCTCGTATATCAAAGAAAGATTTAAAACAAGCGCAAAAGAGAAAGAATAGCAAAGAGAGGATCGCAGGGGCAACTGTAGAAGCAGTAGGTGTTTGATTCCTTTATGTTTGTATAAAAGAAAAAACATGGCTGGGAACTTGGCACTAGTGTAACAGTGACACACATGTCTGGACATATACGCCTGACTGCTTCACACATGCTTGTATAAACTAAATCAGACGGAGGCACACAGCACTGCGCACCAAGCAGGGAGCACTACACGTTTCCTATATAGTTTTCCATGCCATTAATAAAAAAACACATTGGCCTGTTTCATTACAGTTTGTTGGAATAAAGGGAGTACTTAAAAATCCATCATTTTATGAGTGTTCAAACTTTCCCACAGAATTCCCACCATTTTCCATGCATTTGACCCAAATGCATTAAAGTAGCACTCAATTAGGCTGGCACACGGAGCCAAACCGGGGCGTTCATATGCTGCTTAATCATGGCATACAGCAGCCACCAACAGTGATTGTGCTTTTAAAAAAAACAATTCCTTGCATGAAGATAATGGAAAATCAAAAACAACAAAAGGAAGAAACGTTTTAATATTTTTGATCAACTGTAAGTATTTCAGAAAAGTTCAGAATGAGGTGGACTGTGCTAAAAAAAAAAAAAAATCAGGTGGATTATACTCACATCCTTTTGCAAAAGGTAAAAGGTGTGTGTGTGTTTTTGTGCACGAGTGAGTGAGTGCATGTTTGTCTGTGTGTGTATCAAGTTAGCAGAAGGTTAGACCGGTGAAGTATTAGAGACTGTTTGCTCTCTTCCATTCTTCCACGTCCTCTTGGGGATCAGCCTGTTTGAGAGTTTGAACAGTGACGTGTGAAACCCGTAAAAACAGGACATAGCGCCGCACTATTTGCTTAAGAACACCCAAAGAATGGGCTGCCATTCCAAAACAAATCCCTAAGCCTGCATTCCTCCTGTCCATCAAACCCTACCTGTTGAACAACATGTGACACGGAGCGAAAAAGGTAGTTGCAGGTGTACATGCCTTCAGTTCGTTAAAAAGGTTGTCAGCTCGTATATGCAGCTCACATTTTAAAATTTGAAAATTGTAGCTTGGGAATAGGAACACAGTATCTCATCTGGACATTATTTATGGTATCCAGTTGGAATGAAACTTGATGTACTTCTTCTATAACATCACACCTTCGTGTGCACCTGTAAAAGGTGTCCCCTGGCGCTGTGAGGGATATTTTTCTGTCATAAATCGGAATTAGAATTGGCTATATGATAAATCGCAATCATGTTCTCAGCAGAGATGCCCAAAGTGATGATAATAATAATAATAATATTATTATTATTGTGATGAATTGGTTGCCATTTAATATGAGGAAATCCCCATTTGAACGGCAAAGTTATCAAGCAGTGGCACCTACTATTATTCTTATCTTTATGTTGCATTAATTCAGTGGAATCTTTTAAAAACCTGCTAAAGAAACTTCAATTTTGTGTGTCTGTATTCTATTTTATTTTATTTTATTGAGAAACAGTATCTACTAAATGTGCAATATGTTACAAACTTTACATACTTGGTAAATGAAATTAACCAGCTGGAACAGACTATGCGGAGAGAGGCCCCCAAATCCCTTCCCCACCCTTGCCTGCCATCACCCTCATATTAGAGGAGCCACTGGGAGAACTGGATGTGATTTGTATGTGTGTTTTTGAAGAGGGGTGCTCATAAACAGCCATGAAAGGGGCCCCTCTATTCAGCCGGCCAGGCGAGATGCGCTTCACTGGGCCGGCCTTTTGTTTTCCCTGGTTCACAAAACCTTAAGCATAGAGGGGAAAAAAATGGGGTTGATTCTCTTAATGTGTGCAGGCCCAAATGATGCCATTAGATTGGTGCCCGCTTCGGGTGAAAAAGGCTTCAGCAGCGCTTGAAGTGATTTAAAAAGATGCAGGAGAGAGCTGCCCACAAATCGTGTTTGATAATAACACTGGAGGAGAATGGGGAGGCAAAATGCCAAGCTAGTGATCATTCTATAGTATGCAAAATTGCTCTCAACCCTGTGAGTGCCGTGGATGTTAAAACAAAAGATGAGGAACATTCCTTTATCACGTGATGAGGGTCAATGTGCTGTGGTGGTGTGTGGGGTCAGGAAGTTCAACAAACTTCCCACGCTGCCTTTCACCACAAGACCATGGTTAAAGCCTGTGACACTTCATTATAAGCAGGGGAATTTTGTTTCCAAAAGGGCCAGTGCTTCAGTGCCCATGCAGGGTTGAGCCTTGAGCCATCAGGGGAAAAAAAAAACTACATTTCCTCATCAGCATGACAAGGCTAACACATCAATTATACACCCAGGATGAAAGAATGACTGGGAAAAACACTTGCACACTGTCTGTCACATGGATTCTAGAGAAAATGACCAGGTACTGTATGTAAGTGACATCATAATAAAAAGAAAACAATTCTGCTGAATATGAGTTTCCGTATCACAAAAAAAAATTAAGGGTGAGCAACTGTATTCTCAGTTATCGAAAGCCATTCCAGTTAAGCGAGGTGGGGAGATACAGTAACTTGATGGTAAAACAGTGGCATTGGCATTGTGCAAAATTTGTCATCACAGTGTCAGTGTCAACATACTGTAGGGGCAGCGCCAAACAAAACCACTTGTGATCAAGTCCGGTTCTGCTACACTTCTCTCTCATTTCCAGTCACATGACAATATAGCCATCTCAGCTATCAGGAAGAAGTTTTAAGAATTTTTTTTCTTTCATAATTTACGTGCTAATTTTGGATACCACCTAGGCTTACTCTCAGAGAGCCTTGACGTGTTTTTTTTTAATTATTGAAATATACTTTCAAAATAAAATGCATGAATCTGTGACTACTGACATGCGTTAACTTGTGAAATTAAGAGACGTTTTAACACCTGTGCACATTTATTGAAAAAAGAAAAAAAAAAAAGTCGAAATTGAAAATTTTACTTAAACACCAGGTGAGTGAACAGTGACTTGGCTGGAAACATAAAATGACTCAAATGTGCTCCAAGCTGATGGATTTTCCCCTACTTGGCATATTTTTCAGCGGTCTGCCCTGCTGAGCAATATTACCTCTACTAGATTGAGCAATGCCCTAAATACCTCTCTTATCGGTGCACATTAGGAGCACAGCTAAAAAAGTTCAAGATAAAGTTTCTACCGTAAAAAACAGTCACCTCTCGGATGTATAGACAGTGTGTTCAATGTGGATACACTGTTTCCTACATGATATCTATCAGCTTATTCTCAAGATTTGTGCTCCACTCAGAAGATACAGAAGTTCAGTTACAGCAGTTCTGCCATAAGTAATTAACAAATGCTGAGACCTTCATTTTTACAAACAGAAATGCTGGCATCATGCCACTGGGGCTGTTTCTCAAAAGCTTGAAAGCAATAGTCTTCCCACACTTGTTTATGAGAATGACCTAAAGTTTTGTTTTTCAGGAAGGCAACCGCAATTGACAGATCAAATCTGGGTAATCCTTACTGATGGAAAAACACCACGTCTAAACCCATATTATGAATATTAATTGAAATTAAATCTAGCCTCGACCACCTGAACAAGTTGCGGTTTACATTGAGACTAATGTGCTAGATCATCTAAAAAAAATTATTTCATAATTGACAAAGGTAAGCTTTCATATATTCTATATTCATTACATGTAAAGTGAAATATTTCAAGACTTTTCTGCTTTAATTTTGATGATTATGGCTTATAGCACATAAAAATTAGAAACCCCATATTTGAATTTATTAGAATATTTAATATCAAGTTTGAGTAAATTACTATTCAGAGGGTATAAACACTGTGTCTAATTCAAGGTCAGTACATCCAACATCATGGAGATAATTGTTGACTTAACAGTTGTACAGATCACGATCATCAACACCCTCCACATGGAGGGTGAGCCGCAGGTCACTGCTGAAAGGCTGGCTGTTCACAGAGTGCTGTATCAAAGTATATTGATGGCAAGTTGGCTGGAAGGGAAAGGCCGTAGTAGAAAAAGGGCACAAACAACAGGGGAGACCGCAGCCTTCAGAGGATTGTAAATAAAAGTCAATTCAAGAACTTGGAGAAGCTTGAGGCTGGTGTCAGTTCATCAAGAGCCGTGCACAGAAATCTCAGTCACATCCTACCTCAGCTATGGAGAAAAAGAGCTAGACTGTTGCTCAGTGATCCCGAGTCCTCTTTGGAGAGGGACAGAAACCAAGGTCATCTGCTGGTTGTTGGTCTACTGTGTTTCATCAAGTCCAAAGTCGACGCAGCTGTCTGCCAGGAGATTTTAGAGCACTTCATGCTTCCATCTGCTAACAAGCTTTATGGAAATGCCAATTTCCTATTAAAGCAGCACTCCAACACCTGCCCGCAGTCCCAAAACTACAACCGAATGGTTTGTTGATCATGTGCTTGATTGACCAGCTAATGCACCTGACCCGAACCCCGCAGAGAATCTATGCAGTGAAGAGGAAGATGAGAAACACCCAATTCAAAAATACAGAAGGATGCTATCAAAGCAACCTGGGCTTCAGTAACACCTCAGCAGAGCCACAAGCTGCCCGCCTCCATGCCATGCTGCATTGATGCAGCAATTTGTGATAAACAAGATAAACAAAGTATTGATAAATAAACATACTTTTCAGAAGTCGGACATTTCTGTATGTGTAAATCCTTTTTTGACTGATCTTAGGAAAAGTTCTAATAATGCGAGATACTGGATTTCAGATTTTCACGAGTTATAAGCCACAATAATCAAAATTAAAACAAAAAAGGTTTTAAATATTTCAATTTACGTGTAACAAAATCCTTCATTTATTTTTGAATTAAACCATGCACACAAAAAAAGAACGTTTTCACAATATTTGAATTCTTTGAGATGCAGTAATATGCAGTAAAGCTATTGAAAGGGGTTAATAAATTAAGCATATTTACACTTTGCCTCCTTATTGTCACAGAACACAAAGGTTTATCCATATGAAACTGGTATTGTTGTAAAAAATTTAGTGTCTTGGCCAAAGACACTTGGAACCAGCTGCCTACAACAAGTGGATGACCTGCTCGACCTCCTGGACCACAGCAGCCCAGCGGTGGCCGTGATAATCACCAAAGTGTTTTTGTCTAACATCGGCAAGTAACAGTGAGTGAGTTTTTGCACAAAAAAATTCCATTACTTTATCTCTTCAAGCTATTAAACTGCAAAATTAGCATTACAGCGTTTTATTTATGGTCAAAAATGTCTTGGCTTTGTGCCTACTGGAATCAAATTCATTTCAGGCATTCCTGACATATTATATTAACATCAGTGGGATGGAACAATGGACGAATGGACACACAAGCTAAAAAAAATGATGCGTCCAGGGCAATAGAGACCAAAAAAAAAGATGATTTTATGCTCACTCTAAATGCAAAAAATGATCATAGCATCCTATATTCAAAATTACTGAACATTTTGTGTTTTTTTTTCTGTGAAGTTATAAAAGCCCTGCATCATGGGTCTCTTTGTATCATCAGATTTAGGACAGCTGGGTATAGTAAGCAGCATATTTACATCCAGCGCATTCTACTTCCAACTGTTGCACGACAATATGCTTTCTCACTGTCTTGGCATTTGTTTGCAAAACCAAGTAGCCAATTCCCACCTAAACCCAATGATGTCAGTGAAAGTATTTTCCAGGATGCTTGATATGGGTCCTGTGGGCTCCTGCTGATAAGACTGAGAGAAAGTCGTAAGGTAAGGAGACCCTCAGCAAATGAAATGTTAGCTAACAATGCTGCCTCAGTTCCAGATATCAGGCCATCTCACCACAGACCACATGTGGGACAGCCGGACACAGGTAATCAGGGCTGTCAGAACAGGAACCAGTTCCTCTTGCAGAAATTATAAACCACCAGCTACACCCTACTAAAGTATTTCTACTGTATACACAACATTGTAGAAAAATTGTAGAGAAAAAAAAAACATTATATGATCATCATTTAAAAGTGGCGACAGCTCAACTCCAATTTCTAGACATCTTTTCACAGGCGCACTTTGTGCCACAGTAACGTAAAGCAAACATTTCCCCCTTTCTCCTCTAAAGTGACACTCCTTTCACAAGTTTTGCTACACACTCTCTGTCGAACCGGTTGGTGGTGAAATCGCTGCCCATTGTGATGCCCGTTGTCATAGATACACTCAGGTGTAGCCCATGAGCCAAAGCTGAAGAATCAGAAAGCCAAGGCACTCACTAATCCTTCTCCATACCATTGTGTGTCAATAATCAGGAATGCACTGCCTAAACTGAAGCATTGTTCCTCTGCCAACAAAATCACAAATATAAGCACTGATACTGCCTCTGGGCACTGCCGTCTCTGGGACGGCAAAAAAGATGAATTGAAGAAAAACAATGAGAGTCAATGATGGCAAAAGGAAGCTTTGATATCTTTCCAGAGAGCTTAATACCGTCTAAAGCATAAAACTTTCTACTGCGGTGCATGGGGGATGGTATACAGTTGGGAATGACAAAAGCAGTAGCTTCTTTATACAGTAGGACAAAGTCAGCGCTCCTGAGAAGACCAGCTGCTGTCAACAGTTGGATTACTTTGAAGTAGTTCTATGCCTTCAGACAGCAGGAAATATCCTCTTGATGCCTTTGAACTCATCCCATTAGAGTCAGATTTATAATAGAAAATTTAATGAAAAAAATAATCTCACAAGTACTTATGCACATGCACCTGACAAAGGGGGTCTGATCTTGGTGAACAAAAGCCCCCCAAACAGACTAGTGATTCCCCACTGTTTATCTGTCAGGCTGTATTATTTTGACTACTTTACTCTTCAGCATGGAATGTGGAAAGCTGCCATTTTGAGGATGACTCTGGAGCTGTCTAAAATCATTTTTCACTCCTGTCATTAACTTTATCTCTCTCACTTTTAACAAACTAAATGGTAGATGACACCTTAAAGAGTCATCTTGGCATATAGCACTAGGAAATAAACCGTCGTAAACCACAGATATGCAGACATGAGTAGTTCTGAACCTATCCAATGTAAGACAAGACAATAGCTTGCTTGTTGTCTCTGCTTCGCCGCATTTTCTTCTTCCTGTGTATTTGTGTGTGTGTGTGTGTGTGCGTATATGTGTGTTTTCACATATTGCGACATCACAGAAGAAAGAAGCGCAGAATGGGGCAAACGGATGCGGCCAGAGTGGTGAGACCATTGTGGAACGCCGTGGCCCTGAAAAGGTCCTACTGAGAGCTTTATTGTGTGATGGGACTAGCCGCAGCCAGTTCTATTTCCCTAAGATGCTAGGCCTTGGTGCAAGCCACAACAATGAACATCTTTGTCAAGCAGTACTATTATCTTCAAACATTACTGTAAATGACAGGAGAGTGTAGTACAGTGAATATTACATTTAATGAGCTCCAGGTATGTGTTTGTCATAAAAAAAAAAAGCTAATTTAAACATCTGCAGATCTTAACTTAGTGTTTAAGAGTATGCATTGTGTTGACCAGAAAGCTTGAGCTAAATAAAAGTATTGCATTATGCACTCCAGACAGTCTGTTCAATGGTCCAAAAGACCATCATTTCAAAAAATATATAAAATAAAAAATAATAATAAAACACCTAGGGATATAAAACTAAATTCTCTGCAATTAAAAAAAAATCCATAATTAAAACTCATCTTCAAGGACATGATAGCACCATATCCACCAGCTGGATATGGTGCAAACCCCATGAGTACAAATGCAGCAATGAGATCCTTGTGCGATCCAGTGCTTGCTGCTCTCTTATCCTCCATCATGCTTTCTCTCTCCCTGACCCTGATAAGCACACACATGTAAATAGTTTACAAGTTTAGTTGGTCACATTTATGATAATAATGGCTTTGCGCAAAAACGTGTCTATTGCCCAAGTTAATATAAAAAAAATTAATTCCCCACTTGCCCTGCGGTCTGTCCTCTTCCAAGCTCAGGTCCTCTACCAGAGGCCTGGGAGCTTGAGGGTCCCGTGGAGTATCTTAGCTGTTCCCAGGACTCCACTCTTCTGGACAGAGATCTCGGATGTCGTTCCTGGAATCTGCTCCCAGAATCTCCCAGTTTGGGGGTCACTGCCCCGAGTGTTCCGATTACCATGGGGACCGCTGTTACCTTCACCTCCCACATCCTCTCTAGCTCTTCTCTCAGCCCTCAATATTTCTTGAGCTTCTCATGTTCCTTCTTCTTGATGCTGTCATTGCTTGGTATTGCTACGTCTATCCCTGCTGCTTTCTTCCTCTGCTTGTCCACCACTACCATGTCCGGTTGGTTAGCCATCACCAGTTTGTCCGTCTGTATCTGGAAGTCCCACAGGACATATCCCATTTTGACCTTGGGACTTCCAGGTCATACTCAGCACAGATGTTCCTTTCTACTATACCAGCCACTTGGTTATGGCGTTTTATGAATGCCCTGCCTGTTAGCATCTTGCACCCTGCTGTTATGTGCTGGATCGTCTCAGGGGCATCTCTGAACAGTCTGCACCTGGGGTCTTGCCTGGTGTGGTAGACCCCAGCCTCTATTGATCTTGTGCATAGAGTTTGTTCCTGTGCTGCCATGATTAGTGCCTCTGTGCTGTCTTTCAGTCCAGCTTTGTCCACCCATTGGTAGGATCTTTCGATATCAACCACTTCTTCTATCTGCTAGTGGTACATGCCGTGCAAAGGCCTGTCCCTCCGTGATGGTTGCTATTCTTGCTCCTCTTCTTTCTTGGATTTCTGCTGCTGCTAGTTCTGATACTCACTAGTCCTCGGCCTCCTTCCTTCCGCTTAGCGTACAATGTCAGGTTGCTGGATTTGGGGTGAAACCGTCCATGCATGGTAAGGAGCTATATATATATATATGTCTTTCAGACATGAAAACTATGCAATTATTCTCATCTTCATGAAACAAATACTTGGTATATATGTACACACTCGGCACTCTTTACTTGACATAAATGCCTAAAAACCTGAAGAAGTAAAAACATGGATCAACTTGTTAAGTCAAGAGGTCAGAGACCATCAGACAGGAAGCACTTGACTCTCTGCTAAATTACAGCTCAACCTGAACTTGACCTCTCAGTCACCTGATTTAAGCGCCTGCATTTCAGACGGAGCTGGTTGATTGAGGATTATCTGACCCCAAACTGAAGAACTTGGCCCTACTCACTTGGCAAGTGCTCACTTGTCCTCATGTCATGCATCTAATTGCTTGCACTGCGCGGGATGTGAAGTCTGATATAAGGTACATTGTTCAAAGTGTGCACAGGCTTGAGTGTGCATGTGTGTGTGGACGTGTGTGTTTGTGTGTGTGTGAGTATGTCATCAGGAGCCAAGCTAACACTTGCCTGCAGCAAGATACACATATACACTCATGTCTTCACCTGCCGCAACCTATCATTACCACTGTCACGTAGCCACCTCCGCAGCAGGCCTCACAAGCCCTAACAATCACTGGCACACACACCTGGAGGGCCAAACACTTAGTTCCCAGCCCTTTGCTTCATAAAAACAGCCTTTTAACACACATACATAAACAGACATACACACACACCTATTCATATCCTGCAGCCTCAGCTTCTGCCTTTGCACCTCCCATTTGCTGTAAAATATGTCTCACTTTTCTATCTCCCAGACCACAAATGCTTTAGTACTATTTAATTTATTTCCTTTGTTATCATTTCCCCACAAGCTCCACACAACCTGCAGAGCCCAGTTGGCAGCCACATCCAGGCTGCTCCTGTGACTAGACAAACAACAGGCCACAGTGTGTACTCTAGAGCAAACAGTTTGAAGAAGTGGCACCTGATAGGTTGAACCGTGCAACTTAAGAGAAGAAATGAACTCTGATGAAATGATGAATCCTTGAACCTGATATTTAACCATCGTGTCTTCATCAATGTTGGCTTGATCCATTGCTATGTGAGAGTGTAAACAGATGAAAGAACACATAAAACCACTAAGCAAACATGGATGACAATGCACATCTTAGCCCAGCTCACCTGCTACCCATTCACAAGAGCTGAAAAAGAGTCTCATTGTGACAAACCAGACACAAAGAAAATTTATGAAGATCCCAGCCTGCTGTTTAAAGGGTGCTCACTGCAAACATGCCTTTTAGTCAGGGTTAATAAAAGGAACAGCAGAACGCCGCTGGACGACTGACGACAAACGACTGACGACAAACGACTGATATCGTCGTTTGGATTGGAGGACAAGTTAGGAAAGTGGTACCCCAACTGAATATTTGAAATGACTCAAATTACTGTGTTGTTTGCCCCCCTTTATCCTCTGTCATGTTACAAGAGTTGTCTTGGGTCTGTGCTTGCTCTGCACCATGCCCTACTCAGAGACAGCTTAGTGTGTAAGTGTGTAGTAACCACTTCTGATAGCTGAAAGTCAAACTGTGCAAAAGGAGAATCAAGAAAAACAGCATGTCACACCTTACCAGTTTCT
>JAVDPK010002573.1:401197-416878 GCA_034780415.1 Cichlasoma orientale
TGTGTGTGTGTGTGTGTGTGTGTGTGTGTGTGTGTGTGTGTGTGTGTGTGTGTGTGTGTGTGTGTGTGTATAGAGTGCTAAGGCATGATCAAACAAAGCACACCCAGGTACAGTATGCCATCTGCACTCCCCCATCCCCCCAAAATTTACTCTCCTCCGCCCTCTGCATCTCCAAGTGTAGTCTTTGCACTATATGGCATATCAGAATGAAAGAGGCCTTGTCTAAGAGGCTAATCCTTGGGCGATTAGTCAACGCGTCTCGATTAAAAGCTAGCAGAGCTGCCACACCACACCCCCATCCTTCAACCCCCCTCAATGGAAATGGCAGTCCACAGGTGTCCCTACAATGGATGTCTCATTAGGAAAAAATGGGAGATGGGAGGTTGGTCGGGGCTGACTTTCACATGAGACAGAGGAGTGGAATTACAAACCAGGAGTAGCAGGAATGCCAACACAGCAGCTTTGTAAGAATATGCTTTTTTTTTTAAGCCCCCACCCCCACCCCACCCCCCAATTCTGTTTTGCATGTGTAGTCGGTGCCATGCATTGGTTAAATTAGCATTTTTTTTTCTATCTTGAAAATGTAAGAGCAACAGAAGAGGAAAAAGTGAGGCAAACAATGGAGGAGTGCACACTGTACAGTATATTTTTGACAGATTATCCCCTCATCAGTCAGTGTTTTCAGTAAACAATTGGTTGAATTGGAAGGATTGAAAGAAAAGACGGGTATTTTAAGTAATCAGCCTCATCCACCCTCACTTTCCATCAACATAAGCACCTCACTTCAGGAGTATTCCCATGCCTGAGCATGTCACCACTGACTAAAATATTGTGATTGATGACAGTGTACACAATTTGAATGCTTAGAAGAAGCTTCGATGCAGATGGTCCCAAGCACAAAAAAAAAAAACAGTATGTTTGTGCTGAAATAGATCACAGACTTTTATACTGAGATTGAGGGTGGGATTTTTATATTGTGTACTTCAGTGTGTAAAGACATACAATAGTGCTTAGTACTTGAAAGATGTGGCAGTTATTTGCATCCCAAAAATCTCTCCAGTTTTCAACATTTTTTGCACCTGTCACATACAAGCCAACAAAATGATCAATTTATGTGATTACAAATAAACTGTGTGTAATTATCGGTGCTTTACTTCCTTCATTGTCATTGCGAGTCTAAGACATTTTTCTTAATCTGCTCCTTGTTAACCCGTGGCAGCAGGAAATGACCTTTGGGCCGGGTGACAGACTACTGTACTTCCCCAATCACATCCATCGTGTGCTTAACTTTGAATGAAAGCTTTAAAGAGGAGGGGTGTTTCTTTGGAGTCTGGACACAGGGAGGAATCACTTATCACTTTCCCCAAGAGACCTCAGTGGAGTTAAACAGAGAGGGGATTCAAATAACAATAGTGTGTGTGGGGGGGGCTGAATGTTTCCTGAGATCACATGTTGTTAGAAAGACCACATCACTTGCCAGCCGGGCAGCCAGGCTGGCTGTATGCGGAGGTCCACAGGGTGAGAACACACATGGTTTCAGTTTGGCCTCGTGTAGTACTGGGAGGAAAGAAGGGGCCTGGTAGCAGGAACCCTCCAATTCTCACTTCCTGCTTCTGCTGGAAAGATGATCTGTGTGCCTGCCGTCACAATCAACACAGAGCACAGTGTTCACGCAGCAGCCGAGGGGATGGCATGTCCATGCACAGGGCAACCCATCACACCAAATCAGCCTGTCAGCACCCTGAAATCCGGGCTGGTGTTTCCCTAATGAGACGGCGGAATAGAGCAAAGACAATCCCATTCAATCATGCCGCCAATTCTCCTGTGCCACAGCAGCCTGTTAGCGGCGTCATTTCTACAGGAAGCATCTTTCAAACAGCAGGACCGGTGATTAAAACACATCAAGTTAAGCAGAGTAGGCAAGAGATTTTTTTCTGCTTTTTTTATTATTATTATTATTTTCTGAACTACACGACACACAGAAATTACCGCAAGTGTGAGAGAAGGGATATACATGGACAACATGAAGGGGAGCCATAATGACAGGCTTGTGCAACAACGTTAATTACCTTTACTACCCGAAAGCCAGATCAGTGTCACTTAAACTGCTTCTGAATGAACAAACGAACTCCAGGTGACCTCGCTGTCCCTCCTCGGCAGCGGAAGATGACTAACCTCTGCAAATCACAGGTTGCATTTGAGTAAAATAAACACAGGGAACTAATAAAACCACTGGAGCGAGATGTTTGCATGTATGCACCATCGACCCAAGTCTGAAATAATGGTTTTAAAAATCAGAAGGAAAAAAAAAAAAAACAACAAAAAAACAGCTGCAGTGAACCGCTACGCAATTTGTGGAAAAAAACAGCTTTTGGGTACTGACAATGTATGATGTGTGCGGTAATGTGTGTGCTTTCATGTGTGCTGCTAAAGCCTTAGCAGCATTGTTTATGCGCTGCTGTGTCTGGGTCAGCAGGGTCCTTGACTGAATTCTTGCCCCAGCATGCAGACAGTTTTAACAGTGTTGTTGCAGGAGGAGGAATGATTACATTATAAAAAAATATGCCGCACCATATGTCCTAGCAAGAGCCCAAACCACACACAATAAAATCCACCAGGCCTTCAACGCGGCTTCTGCGCTTCACAAGCTGACACAGCCTCACGTTGGGCATTTCACCAGGTTATTTTCAAAAACACACACACATGCACACAAAATGACTATCAAAAGGGAACATTTGCGCTTTAAAAGTGTTAAATCACTCCATTTGATCTCAGAACCTGCCAAACTTGTACCATTCCTGAAGCGTTGCCAGACGGTGCAGTGGGCTCGTGTAGTGTGTTGGATGGGATCAAACCATGTTCTGGTTTCAGGATGCTCAGTTGAATAGTGTCTCGATGACACTATTCAACTTAGTGAGGTGGTGTGAGAAATGTTCTAGCATAGAAGAGCAAATGCAAATCCGGTTTTGCATTTGCAAAACTCAGGAGGCGGCCGATTGCTTCGATCAGAACATCGCCCTCCACGTTCCCCATCTCCATTTCACTCTCTCTGCGCTCTCCTCGTGTCTCAAAACAAGACAGAGCATGCTCACTGTAAACCTCTTGGGGGGTGAAAGGGATTGGGAGATTAAATTTATTTTGAATTCCTTCTCCTTAATGTGGCAATTACCCCCACCCTTCCCTCTCCTTCACCTCTCCTCTCCCCCCCTTCAAGCAGCACAGCGCAGAGTCTGTGCTCACAGCACATCTCATTTATGTTTTGTACACAGGCAACATTTCTTTCACCCCCAGCTGCATCTCAAACTTCACAGCAGTAACAGAATGCCATTCACTGAAAAGAAGTTGGATTCGATGTATGTGCGCTGCTAAAAAGTGTGGCATAAGTGATCACTGATTAGTTTAAGAAGCATAAGAATGTGAGTAACTTTTGAGTGTAATATAAAATCCAGAAGAAAACTGATTTATAGGTAATTCATTTCTTAAAGTTAGAAGGAGCAGTTTGCAGTTTATGGAAAACTCAGGGCTTCTACTAATCAAACTAGTCTTGTGAAATATGTTTTCCTGAATTAGACAAAAGTAGATGGACTTAGGCTCTAAAACCATATTAAACCATGATATTCTACAGCGTCATAATCCCGGTCATTTGTGTCTAATCTTAGTAAGCAGATCAGAAGCCATGCATGTACATGTGGTTTTGCTTTGAAAGACGTTGCTGTGCCATTTCTTTTTTTTTTTTCCTGCTTTAAAGGTCAGGAATGCTAAGGTCAATGCAATGCTACAGTTATAAAAGTGTCTGATAATGACGCCTGAAATTCCCGATCTAACCCACTTGTGTAACAGAACGAGCTCAGGATGTGAGATTTCTCGACTCCGTTTCTGCTGCACTATACAAAAGTTTGTTTCTAACCTCTCAGAGGCAACAAAGACTATGCTTTGGTAAATGAAGCCTGGCAAAAAGCTCCATTTCCCCCTTTTCTTTGGTTGGAGGGCCAGTCACAACCCCCCTTTTCACTACATTTTCACACATTCCATGCATCCAAAATGGTCTTGTTTTCTATCAACTAAGTCCCTTAATTGACCATTCTGTCCAAGGAGGGATTAGCTGATAAGAGGGGGGTAAAGAAGAGAGTGAAAGCAAAACAAAAAGAGGAAGTATACAGACAGTTGGGGGTGGCAACACACCAAAGGATTACCCCTGTCATCTGTGCTGTGATTAAAAATACATCTTTAGATGTGTGAGGAGAAGCAGGAAAGACTTTGTTAGGCATCCAAGAAAAACCTGTGCTATCTGGCACTTTTGGAGGCACCTTCTCTCCAGGAGAGAACAAAGGAAGGCCCCCGCAGTGAGGATTCAGTATTTCCTCTCCCAGCAGCTACAGTTAAGATACTCTGAGGACTCAAACTTCTCTCCACAGGTCTGTCTTCTGTATTCTCCCACAATGCTTGGCCGTGCTTTCCGTTTCTTTATGTCATTTTACACAGCTGCAGGGCCCATTCCTGCTCTAAACATTTTGCCGTCACATTATGCTGTAATGTTCTAATCTGTTCTTTCCATTGTTTGCAGAGGTGCCAGTGTGGTTCATGATTTTCAGTACAAACAAGGAAAGCAGAGTTGTAAAAGGTGGTTTCGTGCTGTTGTGAGATCTCCAAACTCTTTAGAGCAAATCTGTAGAACGACTAAGTACAACAGGGACTGATATAGTACATAACCTGGGAGCAGACACACACACACAGTCACCCAGTTCCAGCCACACCACTGACGTAGGTGGAGTCCAAGTATCAAGCCAAAACAGGCTTTTATAATTGTGCTAGATTTATAGGTGTGGTGCCTTGTGTTCTATATTTAATTACAGATTTTTACAATGAGAGCATATTAAGTGAAATGTAATATAAGAACATTAGAACTATTGATTTGGCCCATGCAGCCCTACTTTGTATTTTCACCATAGAAGGTTTCTACAACAAAAAAAAGAAAAGAAAAAAAGGCTGATACATGTCTCGTCCTCAGGTACGCACAGGTAATGTCATTCACAAAAAAAAAGAAGTTAGAAAAGAAGTCTGTTTCTCCTCTGCTTTTATCTAAATCTATACTCTTTCCCCTGAAAGGTGCACATTTTTTAAAATCTTTTATTTGACAAACAAAGAAGCCATTAACTGGCACGCCTTTTCAGATTATTTAATTAGGTGAAAGCGAGTAGGAATAGCCGATGCTGACTCCAGGGAAATTCCACCTGGTGATGACGAGGGCTGTAGAGTAGTGGGAGGGGATGAGTGAGGGCCATGCAGGGGAGGAGGAGGGGGATGAAAGTCAAGCACCATCTCTTTTTGACAGATTGGTACAGACATGGGAAACTTTACACGCTGTTTATTTGACCACGCTTTCCGTACGCACATATCACATTAAAAACCAACCAAAAATGTCAGGAGAAGAGTCACAAGAACACGCCTTCCCTCCTCTTAACATCACCCGAGCTGTTCGGGCTGATTTGTGCAGCACAAAGGTCACGGTGAGGAGAGAAAAATACAAACTTTCATGTGTCAGTCACTAACTTGCTCTCTGATTGGCGGCGACACATTGAAGCTGTTTTGTACACAAACACACACAAGCACGTGGGCGCATGCATGCGCATACATACACTTTTCTAGTGCTCTGTCAGTTATTGCTATAATTTTCAGTGTGACACCTGGTGATCAGCAAACAATTATAAAACGATCAAGGGCCAAATCCTGGAACCAGATAAAGGGAAAAGGTGTTGGCCGTTTTAAAGCGGTAAACCGGAAAATAAATAAAATTGTTTCATGTTGCATGTTGCTAGTGCACAAACTAAATATAGCAGACTTTAATAAAACCAAAAAATGTTCTGCATTAACCAGTTTTGCTTTTTAACAGTGAAAAATATGGATTTTTGCATGCAGATGACTGAATATACAGAACACCGTATTGTGCAGCGCATGCATTAAAAACACTGGATTTCCAAGCTGATTAGTGGAGAAAAGTGAAGCCCACCCATGTTTGCTCAAACAAGAAAAACCCTGGCTATCCAATCACATATTGTAGATCAGCCTATTTATGAGAGTACCTGTAAAGACCAGAGGCAAAGGCTCAGCCACATGTTTTACTGCTCTGTTTGACTAATCAGGTACAAGTAAAACAAACAGCTACAGAAGGGATGTTTAGCAAGTCACTCAGGATCCAACTCAGGGCAATAAGTGTTCATTAGTTTTAATAGCCTGGTTCCCGGACCAAATGAAATGAAGACCAGGAGACCACATCCAGCTAATGTAAATAAACCAAATAAACCAAAAAGCTCCTCAGCTGTCTGTTCTGAAAAAAATCGTCCTCACTTTCTTAAACAGTTTGCATAAGAGTAAAACAGGAACTGAAGGATTATGCTATGCTGAAAGTAAAGCACAGTTTGTGTTGTGGTGTAATCGATGAAAAAACATTTAACAGAATGAATCACTACAGGGGGGCTCAAAAACGATATATCTCCGAAGACCAACTGTCTTCAGCCTGCGTTAGTCCGCTAAGCAGATGCCGGTAGAACATCTTGATTCCACCTGAGCTCAGAGAAAGGTGGTGATACAGTCCCAGTGGTCCAGATGGCGCCCCCAACACAGGCCTGAATATAAACATGGCTTGGGTCTGGTTGAGGAAAGGGAGATCCCGTTTATTTATGGACATGTCTGGGTTTGGGAAACAAATATAGAAAGATAGATAGAAGAGATGAGGGACAAAGGAAAAAGGCAGAGAAGCGGTGCGTCCAGACTTGTGGACAGCTTCCAGTATGGTCAGACAGTGTGATCTGGCCCACCTACACAGGAGGTGAATATTAATGTGTCTGTGTGCAAGTGTTTGCAAGGTTAAAAGTGCATATTCCCACATACTGTTTTTCTTATCTGCGGGTTCAGTCCAATGTACAAACTATAAAGTGAAATATCTTTTTAAACTGGAAGGGGGAAAAGCAACAACTCGCTCATTTGAAGAGCTAATTGAACCCTCAGTGACGTCAACCGTGCCACAAACAAGAGCGTGTAGCCAGTAGTACTGGCTGCCAGGCGGCAAAAGTAGAGTGAGGGTGTGAGGCCGGGGAATTCAAAGAATTTTTCCTGTGTGCTTACCGGCACAAACCAAGCCCACTGTAGGTTTATGAAAGTATGGCAAAGTAAGGCCCTTTTCATCTTTGCTGCACTCTCCTTAACTAAATCGGTTCAATCAAGATTTTTACAATAGGGTTTTACAGCTTAATAACCTGACTACAGAAAGCCAGACATGGTAAGGTGTTTTTATGGCTCTTGTAGCTCCTTTATGACCTGGCCAAATGTCATTGCTTCACTGTACACCACAAGGGGCACATATGTCTCTGGAAAAGACAGTTATGTTGGTTTGGGGCTTTTCTTAAGATAAGGACTTCTACTTGTGCTACACTACAGCCTCACAAATTAACAGTTTATGCATTTATACTGTTGTTTTTTTTTTCATCAAACAAACCCCCCAAAAACAAACTATCCACACTTAAAAGCGAGTTACATAATCACACTGGACGCACCCTTATGGAAGACATTTTCAGATAGCACAATCACGATGCTGCTACAAAGACGACGTGCGTTGGTGCTAAGACCGCAGCTGTTTTTAGTCGTCCACTGACCTTCTGCCCCAGTGTGAGCGCTCTCTGCTCGTCTCACTTCAGCATCGTCTCAGCACAGCGCAATAAAACTAAGGTTGGGTGATTAGCGCCGTGGCCTGACACAGCATGCACTCGCTCACTCACTGAAATATAAACATTACACAATCGCACCAAACATATGAGCAGCTTCAGCTAATTAAGACCACGCTGCTTTTTAATGCCTGTTTATATCTGACTCCTAAACGAATGCTACCCCTGGAGCTCCCTCCAAAACAGCTCGGCCAAAAAAAGAAGAGGACAGGAGAGGAACAGAGGCAGGTTAGAAACCGCAGTGGGGCGGTGGACAGGCAAATCAATCTGACCTGTGGTGCCCCAAACCAAACGTTTTACTAAGAAAATTAAATAAATGCGTTGAAACTGAAAAGTTCTTGCATGAATCTTGATTCTTAAAGTTGTACTTTTTTTTTTATTACTTTCACAAATCTGTTTTTGTGATGGTTAAAGAAACTTAACAAAAGCCATTTAAGTAAGCAGCATAAAAATGACCAAATGTGCTGGCCATATCTAATTTCTTTGATCATCATGATTTAGGAAATATAAACTTTAATGCTTCTCAATCAGTACCATGTGGGGCTTTATTGGCGTACTGCTGCCATTCTTATAGCCTTGGCAGGCTTGAAGGACACAGAAACCCAGGAGACGGAGGGACTGACCATCGCTCTCTAACATCGTTAAAACCGATAAGCTGGCAACTGGCAGGAGCAGAGCTTGCCATCTGTAGCCACCAGGTCCCAGACCACCTCACTCAAACTTTCCAAAATGTTTTCGCAATCTGAACTCTGCCTCTCCTCCCTTGTCGTACACGACTCAGCCCTCAAGAGCTCGGTGCAGCTGATCTGTTACATGGCGCCACAGTTCTGGGAGAGGTTCAGTCTCACCCAAATGACCTTTGCCTTGTCCTCAGAGACATTAAGACCATCTACTGTCACCATGATCACTACCTCTACAGACCTTCCTTGCTTTACAAGACAAAGAGAGCACACTACAGTACAGTATAGCAATGTCACATTTGCAATTACATTTGAAGGCGTATTACCTGTTTTTGTATGCACACATTGTGGTACACTGGGGTTGGATTTCAAGTTGCAGCTTGTTGAGACTTGGGGATTTACTGAGAAGGCAGGTAGGCATGTGAATGTGTGTGTGACAGCGAGAGAGAGCGAGAGAGAGAGAGAGACAGATGTCTGGAAGAATCCAGGCTGGCAGAGTTTACAGTGGAGGAGTGCTGGCTTTGTGAGCGAACGAAGGAACGCACACAAACATGTGTGCTAATCTCACACCAACTTTTCCTTACACCACACTGAATACCAAGCTCACAACAGCCATGCACTGCCAACCAGCTCTCTGTGTGCATGGGTGTGCATGTACGTGTCCATGTCTAGTTCAGCTATGCTACACGTTGAGCACTGGTTACCTTTCTGTTAATAGTGTAACACAAGTGTATCATATTTAGGCTGCTTATGCAGCACCAATTAAGGGTGCTGTAGCAGCAGAGGGGCAAGATGTAGTACTTTACTGTGGTAGGGTTTCCCCTGGTTTCAAACTGAGGAATTGCCAGTGTTATACCAGGGAGGCCTTATGTGGAGGTGACCTGCTGGAAAGTTTAACAAATAAAAAAAGCTATGTACACCAAAAAAGGCCTGTCAAGGAGCTGCTGCTCTTTAACACCCCCTGTTAAAATCAACTGCAGGGAGCCACGACACAGAGCAATAATAAATAGCTACAGAGAAATGTAATTCTTTACTGCCCAGCTGCAAAATGTGGTTAATGCAAAAGCCAGCCTTCTGAGGTTTAAAATCTAAAACATGCAGCTAATGAACAAATGTTTTCCTAAAGCCTTGCCCTCTTACAAAGTACAGAAAGATGGTGAACTCCAGCATCAATGATTAACTTGAACAGTAGACTGAGGTTTACCTGAGCCATTGACTAGACAGATAGACATACAAATACACTACAGACTTCCTCCTTCATATCTCTACCAAAGCTCCACCCTGACTTGCTCATTCTGCAGCTCTGCCATGCCTCAACAAACTGTCTGCAGTAAACAGCTTGGGGAAAAACATGGATCTTTTCCGTAAAGGCAGGAGAGCTCCTAAGATACCTGCCTGACTGAACACGCCGGGTCAGGTTCTCAGCTCTGCAGTAGCTGTTATCAAAAGCTGCTGAAGGATTTCAGTGATCGATTATTATGAAGAGATGAGTAATTCTGGAGAGCTTAGAAGAGATGGAAAGATAAGCAGTTGAAAGCAGTGTAGCAATGTTTTACTTACACTGTGCACCGCAATTGTCTGAGAATGAATGAGTTTTAATGCAGGTGCAATTATCAGCGAGCTCTCCACAAAGACCTGAAAGTAAAATGTGGGCAGTGCAAGTTTGCACTTTCACTGAGAATAAATAGAAAATATATGAAAAATACAGCAAGAGCAGATATGAATGGTCAGCAGCTTTGATAAGCCCACAGGTTGGAATTTGTGTATTTAGGCTTTGGTGAGAAAGCAATGAGATGATAAGAAGGCTCAGCAGTACATGAAAAATGACTAAAGTTAAGAAGGCTTTGCATATCTTTCTGCGTGTGCAACTTGTTAAAGTGTCAAAGGTCCAAGTCCCATGCATGACATACTCAAAGGGAGGAATCTGATTAGCTGTAGATTATGGATAACTTGAAATAGTGCGTTTGTGCCCATGCATGAGTTGTAGCTTTGCATTTAGAGTGCACACACAACGGCATTGTACTTATACACAAATGCATGTAACAGCTAATGCCTGACTGCACATGTACACACATGAAATACAGTATGACTGCACGGACTGCGTGAGCATTGAAACACTTTATATCAAAAACACCACAAGGTTGCACGGATGTTGCCCTATGATTAAAACTTCTTCCCGTGACACTGTTTTTAAATCTCTAACTCAGGCATACGGTAAACCGGAATAACTGCATAGTTTCAAATCTGATTAGCTGAAAGCAAATCGGTCAGCATGTAACAATGTAGTGTACACAGTGAGATGACATGGAAAATTGGGCCTTTCAAAATAAGCAACAGTTGTATTAGTCAATACTCAACAGTGGTAATGAGAAAGTGAATCTTCGATGCTCCAGTACAGCTCAGAACACACAAGCTTATTAAGTTTAACTACACCTGTGAAGCAATTAATAATACAACTAATGAAGTGACCTAGGTGTAATTTCTACTGACACATATGAGACACCTGTGGGAATAGAAACTGAGATGGCATTGTACTCGTGACTTTGCTGTCAGTCATAAGTTGCCCCACCTGTTCCTTAAGCATGCCACCTTTATCTCTGTTTCACTCATTGCTCCGTAATGTCCGAAGAAGTGCTGAAGAACCTCAGTGAGGGGATCGGATCGCTTACTAGTTGCTAAATCCAAAGCCCAGACTGGGTGTTTCTTGCTGACCCAAAACTATCAGATATTTAAAACTATATTCACAGCTTTGTTAAAATTATTCAGATTATCTTGACACATTTTGAGCAATCATCAAAAAAATATATATATATATTCTGCACAGTTGAGTCTCCTATAGTTCAACAGCAACTTGCAAGGCTGGAAAAGGGTCAGGGGAGACAGATGTACAAAGTGAACAGTTGAAGTTTATTGAAGTTCGCTCTGATTTTATCAGTGTCGGTACACACAGAGGCACACGGCCACTTTGATCTTCAAAGGGAGATGAGCTAGAATGAGGGGCAATAAGAAGATAATAATGCCAATCTACATCCATTACTCCATAGATCACAGGGTTGCTGCAACATGCAAAGCAGCGTTTGCTTTCTAGAGGGCCAGCCACGTTTAATGGTGCAACATTGCCATCTAGTGGTCAAATGTACCTCTACCTGCAATGGCAACCTGACTTGCAAGATGCAGGGTACACTCGGGACACGTTTTCAATCCATCGTAGGGCTTAAACAGAGAGACAGACAGCCATACACTCTTCTAGCCACAACTACAGCCAATTTGAAATCACCAGCATGTTTTTGAATTGTGTGAAGAAACCGGGGCGACCAGAGGAAATCCACACAGACACAGGGAGAGCATGTACACTAACATAAACATGGCCAGGAGATTCAAGACCAAAATGTTCTTGCTGTTGAGGGACAGTGCTAACCACTAAACCACTGTGTCATTCATTAAAATACTGATTTAAAAAATGTAGATAAAAACACCATAAAGCAGTCTGTGAAGGAAATTTTACAAGGTGGAAAAGAGAACTGATCACATTCCAGAACCAAATACAGTTAAACAGTGAAAAGCTAAGGATGCAAATGAATGCTGATCAAAGCATTTGTGAATATGTGTGAAAAACAGTGAGTATGCATAAAGTGCAGTACACACCAAGACATGAATGAAGTTCTGCTGTAATTTACAGTTAAGCTAAAGGTAGAAGAGTCAGGCAGATGAAGTTATAACTGCATATTATGCAAGTTTATCCACTGCAATATGTGTAATCAAATTACACTTAAAAATTTAACAATAAAATGGAATAAAATAGAAAATGAGGCCTTCAGTAGCTCCCCCGAAAAGAATCCAATTGTGACCTCTAGTGATGAATTCAAGGAAGTGAAATACAAATTGGACTGGATACATGCAGAGCAGGGAGTCCACACTTTTATGGGAGATCAATATCTTTTGTTTCTTTCAGCTGCTCCCTTCAGGTACTGCCACAACAGACCATCTCACCCCATCCCTGCCATCCTCCTCTGTCACACCAACCCTCACTACACTACATCCCTTCACTACATCCATGAACCTCCTCTGAGGCCTTCCTCTTTTCCTTCTGCCTGGCAGCTCAATATCCAACAACCTTTGTCCAGTACATCCACTATCCCTCCTCTGCACACATCCAAACCATCGCAGCCTCGCCTCTCTAACATTGCCTCTAAACTGCTTAACCTCAGCTGTCCCTCTGATACACTCATTTCTAATCCTCTCCATTCTGGTCGCTCCCATTATAACAGTGTGAAAAGCAGAACATATTATAGATGATGGCGCAATGTGTAAATGCCACATTTATTTAATGCAGCTGGCACATCATGCCTGTTGCTACCAAAATGTGCATCACATACTCTGCATATGCACAAAGTGCCTGATGGGGCACCCAAATGTTCATCATAACAATCATAAGCTCCCACAGCATAAGTAATATCTGGACCCCAGTGTCATATCTAACAGCAGCAGTACCTCTGGCACCATCAGCACACAGCTTGATCATAGAGGACAGAAGGAAAAGAGGACATTCTCATGTCTCCAGTTGTTAGCCACATGATAATGTTTTTCAAGTCTACTTCTGTAAGTGTTGTTTGTTAACATGGCAGCTCGTGGTAAACCAAAGTTGCCTGAACTGAAAAATGTTGTCTCCAGTTGTAGTTTGGAGCCGGAATTATCAAAAGACTTCATGTTTTAATCAGCTGTGGTGCAAATGTGTTAAAATCCTGTTTTAAGTCAGATTCAGTAGCATAGTTGAGATGTACCTAACTCTTATCCTATACAGACATATGTCATGCAGTATGTTTTATATTTTTTTAAACACAAGAGTCAAGAGTTAATCTTTTATTATGAATCACAATTATATTATAATTGATTTGAATGACCCCTCGATTTCTAAGAGGTCACCTTTTTTTTTCTTGAAATAAAATAAAATGAAGACATTCTCAGCATGAATTGGTGGATGAAGGGCACTAACAAAATCACCACAAAGCTATTAAAGCTGTTACGAACCGGGCCGCACGGCCATAACAACGAGGGAGATGCACAGAAATTACAAACTGGAAAAAAAAGGTTTTATTTTAAAGTAAAAGAACAGAAGCTAAACTCAATCTAAACATGACATGTGTAGTCAGTTCCATCAGTAGTGTCAGTGAGTGCATGGGTGACGAATGGTGTATGCAGTGTTTGTCCAGTGCAAAAACTCAAACCAAAAGGTGTGCCTCAAGGAGGAGCGCCCCCCTCAACTGACCTGGGAGATCTTATAGAGCACTGGCACAATGGGCCCAGGTGTTGCCAGTGCCACTAATTAGCAGACGAGCCACTCCAGCCCTCCCCTAATTGCAGTAGTCCTGCACACAGCAGGCCAAAGCAAAGGCAGGGCAGAGTGGGTCGTCACAAAAGCTAAAAAAAAATTTAAAAAAATGAATGACATTTAAAAATGTTAAGATCATTTCTTTTGATAGATAAGTATATTTTATCTAATATCCTTAGAGAAAATTATGTTGATTTAGTTTAAAGTTTTATACATCTTTTATACATCTACTATAACACTTTTCATTTATAGATTTCCTATTACTGTGGTTGATAAAGCTGGGCATGGCTTACATTTACTTTTTATTTTTCTAAAAAGCAACTTAAAAGAATTCCTCCATGTCCACAGTGAATGGGGTACTTTCCCCGAGCGAATGGATCCACATGCTGGGCTTGCACAGATTTTACACCGGATGCCACCCCTGACGCAACCCTGCCATTTATCCGGGCTTGGGACAGGCAGTAGGAGTGAAGCTTTAAAGTAGCACCACACATCGTAAGTGGTCACAGAAAGTACTGCAGGTCAGAAAACAGGTATTTTGTTTTTGCACACATTGCCCACAAGAGTGCAGAAGAGTCTAAGACACGCATCAAGCTAATTCCCAAAATTCACTACAGATGGCACCACAGCACAGCAGTTTTGTTAGTGTTATTTTACACAGACGAAACATAACTGTGTAAGCTCTGTAAAATCCCACCGTATGCAGCCCAGATTTCATTTTAAGCCTACATAAGATTACAGAAAATTAAATCAGCATCAGCTTCCTGGAAAGCACGAATGGCTTTGCTTTTCCACAGCTTGCTGAGTGATTGATACCTTCTGATGACTGCCTGAGTTCAGGACAGCTTCCAGTCAATTTGACCCATATTAGAGCACTTTGGTGCTGCAATTTCTCTGCCTGTCGGTGACCCCGCTCCGCAACACTGGCGGTCATTTCTTCCATGTCTGTCAGACGCTCAGGGGTCAAAGTAATAGCTTGACAGCACAACACACTAGGGCTACTCAGAGGGCCTTAAACACAAGCATCTGCCTCCCAGCTATCAGGCCTAAAACTTCAGTGTGACATAATAACTTGTGTGGAACGTCTATGTGTCAAGAAACTCAAAGTGTGGAGAAGATTGTGATTCAATTCCTTTTAAAGAAACAGACATCCACGAAGAGCTTTCACATTCGCATGGATCTCCAACACAAGCACGTGATTCAACACACACATAAACATGGGTCTGAGGAGCCCGGTGGTCTGCTGTGTCCCAGGGAGGTCACACAGGAAATTTCACGCTCCTCTTCACACTGAAAATGTCTCCTTTCTCCTCCCCACTGGAGACAAAATAAAAGAAACGAGGAACGAAAGACCGAACTGGAAAAAGAAAAGAAACCCACTCTTGAATAAGGGGTGGCTTACTTATGTAGGTGTAACTCGCTGAAACGCAGCGAGGCAGCCATGGCAACCCACACCCAGTAGAGTAAAGGCCGAACGTGGCCACAGGTTTGATGGAATGCGACATTTGTGAGCGCAGAAAGACAAAGGGAGGAATTTTCCCTCCAAAACAGGAGCAAGAAGAGAACAAGTCAAGAGGTCAGGTTAAAAGAAAACTGGAGGAGAAATGTCTGGAATTTAAAGCATTGCTAAATCTAGATTAGATTCTTTTTTTTTTTTTTTTTGGCATAAAAGGAAGGTCAAGAATGCACCTGAAAGTCCGCGTCGCTCCATGTCTCCATGAATACACGTAATGATGGAAAAATGGTAACTTTTAAACCAATCTCATCATCATTACACTGCAAACTATCAGAGCAGCTGATTTGTATTCTAGTTTTACTATAGTTACAGCAATTTGTTAGCATCACTCCTGTTCTGGAGATCCAGTGTATCTTTGTGTGTGTGCGTGTGCGTGTGTGTGCGGGGGGGGGGGGGGGTCTAAAAAATTTAAAAATTCAAAACTCTAAGTTTGCCCTT
>JAVDPK010002573.1:416888-436490 GCA_034780415.1 Cichlasoma orientale
CGCCCCCCCCCCCCCCCACACAGTCAGAATGGAGGACTGTCTGCCTGGGCTCACAGAGGTGCCCCTGTCCTGCACTGTGTGTTTTCACTGTTTGCTCTCTGGTCTGTACACTTGGACTGATACTCTCTTCGATATGTTCTCCTGCAGAGGTCAGTGTGGCTATAAAAGTGACAGGCTATATGGCAGCAATGTAAGTTGAAAAGGTGTAAATAAAAGGTACACAGGGACCTTTTAATCAAAGAAGACCGGTTTTGTGCCAGACCACGAGGCATCACTCTGGTGAACCCCCTCCCATGTTCGCTACTTCCTCTTAAACAGCCTGCCTCAGACTCACCTAAGTGCAGGCTGTCTGCCTCTCTCAGCCTCACACTTCCTGGTAACTCGCACACCAGAATAACACTATCCTGAGGGAAACATACACACACAAGCAACTCTCTAAGTTGTGGTTTTCCTTTAGGAAATCAGCAATCTGCTGCCATTACCTACCAGCATTCACACCTCCTTTCACCTCCCTTTAATTTTTCTTCACCCCAATGTTTAACATCGCATCTCTCCCTTAGGAGCGTCATTAGAGAGTGGACACTTGTTTGTGGGCCTGTACAAAGAAAGCACAACTAAGACTGCGGCAACAAGCCAGAAGAACACAAAAAAGGGGGCAATTAATCTAAAGCGGTGATCCAGTTTCAGAGCATCACATATGGGTAAGCGTTGCATGGCTTCTAACACACACTGATCGATTTATTAATAAAGCCCGTTGAGCCATTTTGACGTGATTGCTGGGCATCACTGTTAAAGGATGTTCTCGTGAAAGCTGATCTTCAGAACAATGTGCAGCTCACTGAAACTGCAAGCAAGACGAGAGGACCGCTCAAAAACGTGGCATGATATTAAACAGCACTGATATCAGGCTAGTTTGCGCTCACTTCCTTACCTTCAGCCGAACAGTGTGAGACTCACAAAATGTAAGATACGAGGCAGCGCATATGGAGACACAATTGCCAAATCACTGAGAAGAAAAACACTTTATAAAGCGCTCCAGCTTTTCAAAACCTCTCTCCTTCTCCCTTTCACACACACACACATAAACACATAGACACAAACACATACACCTCGAAACAAAGGTGCCATTTTACTCAGGAAGGGTCAGCAGTTCTCTCCATCAGACAGGGGCTTGTTCTTGGTCAGAGGCTGCTGCCCAATCTCAGGCCACCCTCCCCGGCTCCACTGCCCCCCCCCCCTCTAGCCCCCACCACCCCGGAGACAAGCTCCCCATTGTTCCAGCACTACTAATAAATGACAGTTCTCCTGTTCAGACAAACTTTAGAGCCTATTCTAAACACACACATACACATATATACACACACACAAACAGAGTGTAAATGGTGCTCTATATGAAAAGATACACAAGAGCTTTTTATACAGCCTGGCATTTCTCATTAAATGGAGCTGGAGCTCATTAAATCATTATCTGACACTAATGATGTAAGGATGTTTTCCTGCGACTCAAGCTTTGAACCTGAGGACAGGATGAGTTAACCGTTAGGGCACAGTTGACCATATTTGTAATTAATGCATAATAAATGTTCCCATTGCCTTACACTTCTCTTCAGTGGTCAAAAGCGGTCATGACATTGAGTCACAGTTCACCAGGAGGTCATGCTGCTCAGTCGGTGTTGCCACCCTATGAGCTCAACTGAGGCCAGGGACCCAAGGTAAGCCTTGAGTTTAGACATGATAAATCGCCACTCAGCTTAAGCTCATAAACACACCATTAACATGCTCGACCACAGGAACTCTGTTTACCTTAACCACTGTGCTCAAGACTATTGCTCCTTGCGCAGGCCTGTATTAGCACGCCTAGGGGTCTGATGCACATGGCTCTCACAGCTCCAGCTCTGGGTCACTAAACTGTCTCAGCTGCAGTGCAGTCTTAATGCTGCATGTGGTCCCTTTCCATCACAAGGACCAGACAACAGAGCTGTGTAATCTACTTCAGACCACAGTGTAGAAACAGTGTGTCTGATTAATCTGCACTGTTTCTCCGCGCTGCCTCATTTGCTTAGGTGACATTTATATTAAGGCGGTGTAAACTGGTGTTATTCATCCAATAAACATCATCTGCACCTTGTGGAGAAATGACAAACTAGAACCTACAAGATTGACTCGTTATATCCTTGACAAGTCCAGATGGCAGCGATGAGAAAGTTCTCCTGAAATGTTGAGTGGAGTAAATGCAGGGTTCTTAAGTCTCACCCTGGGTGTGTGTATATGGTTCTCTGCTGTGGTTCACCGCAAACATATCATATGACAACACAGCCAGTTGTAAACTGTGAGAGAATATATTCCTGCTATTTTTAGCGATGAATCAGACATAAATAAAAGAATAAAAAAAAGTACACATACAGGAATGTTATGACTGCTTTGATGTCTATCAGATGGCTCGTGGGCTTCCATGGAAGCATCTGTATTTTTAACAAGCTTACACAGCAAAAGAGTGACATTGGTCATGCGCAGGGCAGATGCTGGGCAACTGGGGGTCAGATATGCTCCCACTTTGCCTTTTAAATGACAAAAGGAGGAGGAGGAAGAAGAGGCAGAAGTTGTGAGAAGAAGAGTAAAAAAAAAAAAAAAAAAAACCCCCAGGGTTTAGTCAAGGCCTGCTCACTGACACAAAGTCTGTCTTTGTCTGCCTCCCAGGGTGCCAGATAAAGGAATTCTTGTGTGTCGGAGGCTCTGACCGAGTTTATTTGACACTTCAGCTCCTTTTGTGAAGCAAGTGTCCCACCGTCAATGCTGGCCATGAGAGTCACTTGGCATTAGACAGAGGGTCGCTCTTCAGTGGAGAAAGGGGGTCTTGTTTGGAGAAGATTTTTAATAGAGGTGGTGTGGGAGGGGTGCTGAATTGGATGGGGGGGGGGGTGCTCAGCCTGTGCTCTAAGCTGTATATGGACATATAGTGGGGCTCTGTGCCCTTCCAAAATAAAAATAGAAGAAAATCTTCATTGCTACAGAAGTGTATGGGATTCAGAGGACTGGGTGCTGAAAGATGAAGGCAGGTGAAAGCGATCTAAAACGGTGAAAGCGTCATCAAATTAAGCTCCATGGACACATGCACACACACATGCACACACATTGTGAATGGAGTGTCATTAGGTCACACCATTCTTGTAAAAGATGGACATGCCAACTTGCAAAGCAGGTTATCTCATGCGACTGGGCGATCACATGCACCTGTAGGTTCAACTCAAATGAAGCATCTATAACCTAATCCAGCTCCTTCTGAGCTGATAACACAGCTTAGATTTGACATGTTCTACAAACCATGTGTCTGACAGAAGACACCAGGAATGACAGGTGTTTCACGGGGCACTCTGAGGTCAGAGTTATAGAGCTCAAACCACTTCGCTCTCACCTGAATGGAGTTACTGAATGAGAGGTGGGAGGGCATGCTTCTTTTTATGAACACTGTATCCACACTGTGTGGATTTATTTTAGCTGCAGCTGGTTTTTAGTAACTTATAACAGGTCATCGCTCTCTGGGCTGTGGAGACCCGGCAGTGCAGGTGCATAGCCAGTGGCAACGCTCAAATTCATGCGTGTGAAATATTAAATGGAGCCATTTTTCCCCTTCTTTATGATTAACAGATGTAATAATGTTAGATTAACGAAGCAGAGTTCTCACACGCCGAGCAGGTGAACCTTGTGGGATTTTGGCAAGCCTTCCAGTGTCAAATACAGCGCTCACCACTGACACTGAGTAAAAACACACCTCCTGAAGTATGTTCCCAAGGAGTCCCACGCGAGAAGAATTTGACTATAAATTACAATTTGGTAGAGAAGGTACTGGCCAAGTGGGTGTGTTAGAAAACGACAGAACCTTTGGCCAAAACAGACAATGGTGAACGCATTTATTTTGAACCAGCGGTGCGTTTTGACGTCTCAAAAAAGAATAAAGGAAAGAAAGAAAGAAAGAAAAAATCACCTTATGAATTTCTATCAGAAATTAAGCATACTTAGATTCTTTTACTGCCACATTGGTTTTGAAATTGATATTATCCACATACCTGCGGGATCAGGAGATGCGTATTGACATTATCCAAATCAATGGACATCAGCTGAGCGGAGCTTCCAGAATATATTCCAGGGTATCCTTCAACTGTGCCAAAATCCACCAAAATAGATTTTAATTTCGAAAGCGTGGCAAAACTTAACATTAACCATCAACGAAAATGTCAACACTTGACCACGCGTGTATCCCAAGAGACTTGTCCAGCAGCTGGATCTGTGGCAGGAGCAGAAACTCGTCCCAGGGAGAAGTAAGTATTTCCTTATAACACACGAAAAGATCCATAGCTGGAGTTTTGAATCCATCAGCTGCTGTCATCGTGATCATATTTAAGCAAAAATAATAATAACCTCCGCGTTGGTCAGTGCTGCGATTAATCCTGTTAATGCGTTCAAAGAACCCCAGCATTAAACGATTTAAGCCTAAGTAAATCCAGCAAAGCAATCAGAATAATTATTTCCGAAGATGCTGATTCCTCCTCATGGTCCAGCGCAATGACGGTCTCTGCGGCAGCTACAGCCGGAGGGTCTGCTGATACAACACGCTCCCGTGAAGAGCTGCAGCTTCACTGAGCCATAGTTTGAGCGGAGCGGCTCAGCACATGCTGCTTTCGGCAAACGTAGTTACGCAAGGCATGACGGTAAATGGAGTTAACTGTTGCTGCTGTTCAATACCTGGGAATGGGAAAACTGCATCAGGCTTAAACCTTAAAAACTACTTTTAAAAGAAACGATACCACAGGCTACGCTTAATACTTAATTAATGAACTAGAGGTGGAATAACTTTTTAATGTTTTACAGGCATTATAAAATAATCAGTTTCAATAATAATGTATTATTATTATTATTATTATTATATTATTATTATTATTATTATTATTATTATTATTATTATTATTATTATTATTATTATTATTATTATTATTATTATTATTGTTTCTAAATGTCAGTACAGATGTAAAGATATAAGCTGTTAGAATCTTGTTGCAATCGTTCATCACCTGTCAGTTTCATTCCAGGTTGCGTGTGAGCAGTGTGTGTGAGTAATGATCATCTGTCGCAGCGCAGAGATACAGAGATGTCGGTGCCTTGAATCACCCTCCCATGAATGAATCTCTTGTCTTTCTTACCTCACTTTCATGTCCTAACCACCTCCAGGCTTGCTTGTATTTCTGGGATCATAGCGTCTCTCAAACTTCAAAACAAGGACCGGATTCCCGGGAATGGAGCGCAGATTAAAATCAGAACATAACCCACTGCCAATGTGCTGAAGTTAAATGAAGTTGGGCGTTTCTTCTCACTCAGTGTGGGTCAGAGTCAAAGCTTGTATGAAGATTTGTTGTCATGTTATTAATTTTTTACTTCTATTTTAAAAAATCATATTTAAAAAGTGTTCTGATGAGGCATTTATGATTGTAATAAAACCACAGTAGACAGAAGATAAGCTGGGACATGTGAGTAAGTTGGTAAACTCTGACCTAAACAAGTGATCCTTATTAAGTAAAAAAAAAAAAAAAAGTAGATTCACGTAGAACTTATATCAACCTTTAACATATTTTCCTTCCTCATACATTGCACCTATTTATGCAAGAACAGGCAACGCTCCATTCCACTTTTTACTCGACACTTTTGGCTGTGCTCCAGTACAGTCCAGGAGTACCTGAATTGCACGCGATTCTGTCAATTGCAGGTACTTGATGGCTTTCTTGTGTGCAGGGGTTGAAAAGCTGCTGGAGGTTTGCGCACACAGCATTGCGTGACTAGCGCTGGGGATGAAAACACAAAGTCATTGTTTTCAGTGATCAAACCCCCTTTATAGTAACTCAACAGCATTCCTGTCTCACATTCCTAAGCCACCGCTGCTGTGTGAAGGGTTTTTCTTTCCTTTAGAAAAAAAAAAGAGAGAGAAAAGAAAGAATGAAAAGGAGGTTTACACATTTTTATTTGATTCACTGTGTTGACCTCACTTCTCCTAAAAGTCTTCTCTTAGCTCATTAATCGTTAATTAAGACTGAATTAAAGTAACAGTTGAGGCAGTTATCTCACGGGAGTAATTAAGAGGTGTTTATCTCTTATCCGAAAACAATGTGATGAATGTAAACACATTGTGCCAGCTTCATATTAAGCAACCGGCCAGCTGAACAATAGTATCAAATCACAGGAAAATGCATTACTTCTCATTGTATCCCCCATAAAGCATGCACGGGTGGGATTCCCAGTGTGTTTGTGCAATTGCCTGCGAATGTGTTTATGCTCACTTGTGTGCATCCTCCTACACCATGTCTCCACTCACGCCAGCATGTGTCTGTAGGTATGTGCTAATGTGCACACAATGTTTTCCAGATTGGTGTGACAAGGATAATCATATCCAGAGAGCATAAAACCCAATCCGAATGCTGCTCACACAGATGGGAGGAAAAGGAGGAATGCATTAAAAGATCCTGGGGAAAAAAAAGACTGACTGAGTGTACACCCACAGACAGTCATACAACTGTAAAATGTGTGATATGTGGAAATCTACTGGCAAAAGAGCCAAGTGAGGCAGCCATCACCTGGAGTTGGTGAAACAAATCTAATATTTACTGGACGCGATGACCCTCGCGACCTTCTGCTTTCAACGTAGAAAACATAGAGAAGAGGACAATTGAGTCAGTCATATCTCCAGTGTGTGCTCCGAGAGTGATTAAGACTAGAGCACATTCATTACTGGCCCAGCTCAGACAGAGAGGGGCTTCAGAGCAGAGCCCTTGTGTTGGACTGTTTGGATGTCCTATCCCCTTGTATCTCTTTGACTACTTCCAACACAAGGCTCTATTCAACCAGACTGGGAACAAATGTTTCCTTATGTGGCCCTGAGTGCCCAAGCTTCAGCAACAGGATATAGAGAAGAGCCTATGAGAGTGAAAGGCAGACATTATTGCAGGCCACACTGCTGCTCTTATAGTATGATATGGGCAGCATCACAGGTGGGGGCAGGTGGAAGGTTGTTATTGACCTTACGGAAATAAGAGGGTAAATGACACGGTGACAAATATTTCCCAATAACTGCATGCTGTTTCTTTGGTATGTCCCCAACCACAAACTCGCTAGCCTGCCTTGGTTTTAGTTCCTTATTTTCTTACTTTCCCACTTCTTATGAGTGTTATTACTTCTACATCCGCCTCTCAATTAATTGGATAAACAACAGCCAGGAAACATGAGGTTAGACTCCATGTTGGCAGCTCATGCAATTTCACATACAGCCAGCATGCAGATTTCCGTCTGTTTTTTTGGCATGGCTGTGGGAATGGGCAAAGTGTAGCAAAACAGGGGTCAAGGCAAGGTTTCACAGTGATGTGGGTGAAAATTTCTCATGTGAAACTTGTAAAAAATGGCTTGTGCCAGTTTTACATAATAAGACATAATGTGGCGTGTACCTCTTTTCTATAGAATCACCGAGGATAAAGAGCTAATCCCCTTGTGCCATGAGAATGATAGGGCTGGATTCCTTCCAGCACCTTAGGGAGTCAGATCTATGGAAGAGAAAGCCTTTCAAAGAAAACCATGTAATCAATGGCACAATCTCCCTCAAACCCCTCATTCGATTGGTGCTAACCGTAAAGATTTTGGTAAATTAGCTCCCTCAGGCCTTTCCCATCTCATCCTGCATTAAGATGTCAAACTGTAACTGGAGTTCTAATGTTTACTCAACCAAGTTTTCCCACTTAACGAGAAATTAAATCAACTTTTGGCCTGGGCTAGCTGTACAGTGCCACTGACATGTAGCCTATATGACTCATTCACTCTTACACTGGGCAAAGGGGGAATTTATTTGGAGAAACACACCCTTCCTGGAGCTGTAGCATAGTTTGACCATTGCAGGTGTCTTGGTTTATTGGGTTTCTATGTGAAGGAGCAAACCTCAGTCTATACAAATAAAAATTTAAAGCTCTAATTATCAGCACAATAAGTGTGCATCAGTAAGCGTGCAGCTGCACACTTACATATGCAAAGTTTGTCAATGCATGTCAAGAGGCACAAGTTCTGTGTTGGTGACTCTGCAAAGAGCCCATATTAAATTTACAATTTTAAATATGAAAAGGTGAAAATGCCTTAAACAAGGGAAATACTGTAAGGAATACAATTTATAACTGTAGCTGGAGAGTAAGCATATGCAAACTTTTTTTTTTACCCCCTGTGGATGCTTTGCTAAATGTGTGTGTGTCTGTGTGTGTGTGTGTGTGTGGTGGCAAGCAGTGTGTAGGCAGCTGGGAGTGTGGCAGGGCTATGCGTGACTAGGAGAAATACACCTGTCTCTGTGCTCAGGTATGGAGGGGGAGCCGGCAAGCAGGGGCCTGCCAACTGAACAATGCTCTCTATTGTGCCTTGCGCTCTGACTGCTGATACTCACAGGAGAGGAAGCCCTGATCCCAGTTTGTGTGTAGCTCGCTTGCCCGTCTCTCCTACCCTGCTCACACAATCACACAAGATACACAGTCAAATTATTTATAGTACACATATTGTGCTGACCGCAGGCGCCCCGAGCTAAATCCCAATAACTCTGCCTTTTAGACGCAAGTTACCAATCAGAGCTGTGACTGACAGATTTTTCTTTCATTCAAAGAGATGTGAAAAAGTAGGAATGCTGTATTTGGTAAAAGGTAAAATGGAACTGAGAACATTTTGCATGCATAATATTATGAAGGGAAACTTACAACATGTTGTCTCAGTAAGATAAAAAAAAAACAGGTGAGAAAAGCATCTTAATAAGTGTGAATATTAGCCTGCAACTTTATAAAATGTATTCACCATCAGAGATTAGTCATAGGTGTTACTTTAAGAGTCTATAATGGAGAGAACACAATATAAATCCATAACATGACTGCTGACAGTAATCTATTATCAGTTCCACACCAGCCCAGGTTTTTCCAGTCATTTTATTCTCAGTGCAGATAAGGCCGTGTAGATACCGTAGATTGGAGATGGAGACCCCCGGAGAAAGTAAAAGAGAGGTCGCCCGTTGTTAAATTACTGACGCTTTCTGTGGTTTCGGCAACAAAAGCTGTCTCTCATTTTGTAGTGATTTGTTGGGCAATTATAGAGAAAAAAAATGAACAGGGCAACTATGGGGAGGGTCTGGAATGTGTGGGAATGCTAAACATCTGCTTTCAGAAGTTTTGGTTCTGGGCTGAACTTGGACACACAGTCACAAGTAACCCCTTTGCCAAACAGAAACTCCAGCTGTTCCACAGATGGCATCACTTATTTGGTCCCATTTGGTGTAAAATGTGTTTGCCATAAAATAGTTTAAGAGCCCTTGATCTTAGTATCCGGACATCACAAAATCTTTCTCAGGCTTTTACACCGTGTGACGCGGAGAGCCGCAGTCTAAGTGCCATCACTTATCTATTCCTGTTAAATTCCTTGACTTGTGTCTGTGTGTGCTCGTGGGCATGTGTAACACCGGCGCTATCTCATGCGAATATGTGTGTGTGTGCACTCACTGACTAATGAAATACAGTCTTCATAAAGGTAGTATTGTTAAGTTGCGTGCGAAGCTCATGCTTTGGGCTTTGGGTCCCCGCCCACCCCTGTAAACCACGTCCTTTTTTTTCCTCTCCTTTTTGCCTTCTACACCTTCCCCTTTCTCTTTGTTACAGGTAAACATTTGATGTCCGCACGCAATCCCCAGAGAGTCTCCTCCCCTTGTTCTTTCCTCAGCTCCAAGGCTTACTCACACTCTCTTTTACACACACTTGCCACACACCTCTCATTCTCCCTCTCTCGCTCATGCACACACTGACACGCTACCTTTCCCTCCCCATTCTTCTGAAATTCCTCTACGCACTGACTCAGCACCTGTTTCCTATGGAGGATATGAAGGTTCTTTCTGTTGCTTGAGAAACTGGTTGAATATCTGGTTGACTGGGAAAAAATCTGTTTTACAAGCAGCTTCCATATACTTACTTTGTTTGCTCATTTTTAACCATAGTGCAATTTGTTCTGCAAGATCCTGTGTAATTATATTAAGTTAAATGACAATATTCTGTTATGGAAAAAAATTAACTAGTTTTATTTCAGTAAATTTGCTTTATCGATTAAAATTAACCGTACCAGAATCAAAACTAGACTCCATCTTGGAATCATACCAGCCACAACACCAATAAAGTCTGAGATATCGGAGACCAATAAACAGGGTTGGTGTGTTCCCTTGGACAAGACACCAAACTCCAAGATCCTCCCAAGAACAGATCTTACATGGTAGCTCTGCCTCCAGCTCTGAAAAACTAATGTAAGGTTGGATGGCAATATATACTGTAAGTGCAGAATACTTACCATTTAAAGGTCAACTGCATGCCTGTAATGCTCCATCTTTTAGGGTTGGGACAATTTCTCAAAGTGTGCTTGCCAAATTATTCAAAGCTGCCTGTGTGTTTTGGGTTTTGTACACAGTTTTGGTACAGCTTTTACAAATATACAAAAATATGTGTGAATAACTTCAAAAAGATTTATTGGTGTGTGTGTGAATGATTACAGATGAATTCCTGGGGAAGGTAATAAAACAAGTCCAAATCTGGTCTGCAGACTCAAGCTCTAGTACCCCTGCCAACCTCAGTCACGCACTTCCTTTAAGCTGCACTTCACCGCAAACTGTGAAACTATGAAAAGACCTGTCAGGTTCTGATACACCATGATCTATGATTAATGACCATCATGGCGAAGCAGGGGGAAGCCAAAACCTCTGTGCCAATGTTAGTAGCATCAAATATAGCTGAAAACACTGAAAATGAATGGAAAAGTAAAGGAGGATCTTTTTAGCTTGTTGGACACGTCAAAGACGCACACTCACAATGGAAAACTCACCCAAACTTGCATGTCTGTACACATACTCACATGCTGCTTGTTAACATACCCAAAAGTGCTTGCAACATGAAAGATAACTGCATATGCACTATACTGCCAAAAGTATTCACTCGCCCATCCAAATAATTGAATGCAGGTGTTCCAATCATGTCCATGGCCACACGTGTATAAAACCCAAGCACCTAGGCATGCAGGCTGCTTCTACAAACATTTGTGAAGGAATGGGTCGCTCTAGGGAGCTCAGTGAATTCCAGCGTGGCACCGTGATGGGATTTCACCTGTGCAACAAGTTCATTTTCCTCACTAAACATTCGTCAGTCAATAGGAAGTGATTAGGAAGCAACTCCACCACAAAGTGGTAGCTACGTAAACTGACAGCGTGGAATCAGCAGATGCTGAGGTGCATAGTGCGTAGAGGTCACCAGCGTTCTGCAGAGTCAATCGCTACAGATCTCCAAACTTCATGTGGCCTTCAGATTAGCTCAAGAACAGTGCGTAGAGAGCTTCATGTAATGGGTTTCCATTGCCCAGCAGCTGCATCCATCATTACATCACCAAGTGCAACGCAAAGAGAGGATGCAGTGGTGTCAAGCACACCGCCACTGGACTCTCTGGGGATGGCCCCTTCCTGTTCATGATTGCACACCAGTGCACAAAGCAAGGACCATAAAGACATGGATGAACAAGTTTGGTGTGGGAGAACTTGACTGGGCTGCACAGAGTCCTGATGCCAAATCAACAGAACACCTTTGAAATTAATTATAACAGGCTGTGAGCCAGGCCTTCTTGTCCAACATCAGTGTCTGACCTCACAAATGTACTTCTGGAAGAATGGTCAAATATTCCCATAAACACTCCTAAACCGTGTGGAAAGCCTTCCCAAAAGAGTTGAAGCTGTTATAGCTGCAAAGGGTGGGCCGACATCATATTAAACTCTATGGATTAAGAATGGGATGTCACTCAAGTTTATATGCATGTGAAGGAAGACAAGTACAGTACTTATATAATACTTATATAGTATTTATATAGACTTTATATAGAGACTTAAGTCTACAATAGTCTATATTGCAGTGTTCCAGTATACTTTATATTTATTAGTATTAGATCACATATAAGCAAAGATTTAGGATTCACTCAGATTACTTTATAACCTTTAAATTTAGCTGAGTCCTGTGTCCATCTGTCTATTTTCTTCTCCTTATCCAATTCAGGATCACTGGGGAGCTGGAGCCTGTCCCAGCTGTCATAAAGCAAAGGGTGCAGTACACCCTGGCCAGTCAGACCTCTGGCCAATTTAGAATCACCAATTAACCTAACCCCATGCGTGCCTTTGGACTGTGTGAGGAAGCTGGCGTACTGAGAGAGAACCCACAAACTCAGCACAGAAAGGCCCCAGCCAGCTGGTGGATTTGATCCCACGACCCTTTTGCTGTGAGGAAACAGTGCTAACCACTGCACCACCTTGCTGCCTGTGAGCCCTGCCTGTTCTTTTTTATTTGGGAAAAGTCAAACTGTCAGAGAGGAAAAGACAGTCCCATGCAGCCACAAAAGAAATTATTTCAATCCCTTCATTGTTGTCTCCCGTGATAATTGTGCCTGCTGCTCCCTTTCATCAGGGGCTTTTGGCTCCCTCCAACCAGCCCAATTAGTAGCCCTGCTGAGGTGACGTGTATTATGCAAATACAAACAGTTACTGTACCAGCATGAGCAGCCCCCACTGGTAGCCTACAACAAGGCTATGTTAAATGAATATTAGATTTGTTGTGCCTACAACAAGTTACCTATTGTTGTGCTGGCCTTTCTGCTGCTCTGGAAAAGCCATTCAAACAAGATAATCTGTCTGCATCTCGTCAATGCAGCTCACTGTTTCACCGTGCTTGGACGAAACACTGACACAAAGGGGCTGTTTGAAAGGGAATATGAAGCAATTGGTGTGGGAGACTAAATAGATATTTCTTACAGTCCCTACTGCTTGTCATTGGACCAATAAATACAGGCAAAAACACTCAGATCTACACGAGGATATCAACAATACTCAATTTCCAACAAATTTTTACAATCCGCCCACTTTCCTGTAACTTAGACTGCGCTGTGTTTTTGGCCGTCTGTGTCTATTGTTTCACGCTCAGTTCATCTCTGTGTCTCTCGGCTCTCGTTGGGAACAATTGCTTTTGTCCCCATCCTGGAGAGGTGTGATGGTTGGGTCAGAGCTGTGAAAGGGCCGTATTGTCCTTCCTCACACCACAAGGTGTGCTTGGAGAGAGAGCAACAAATTGTAACTAAAGAGCGAAACAAGTTTTCTCTGCAAATTTGTACCATATGACTCCAAAAGAAACCATTGTTCCTTTTCATTGCCCACATCATGGGAAATATTTCAGTATGTATCCATAAAATTAGCCAATAACGCAGACCATGCCTTTTGAAAAGTTAGAAGGCTAATGCAATGTTGCCTGATGTCTCCATGCTTTAGCATAAAGTCATGTAAATGAAGACTGTCGTCACAGTTTTTTTTTTCTATTTTAATTTGGTGGGTGTAGCACTCCTACAGACTAACTCTGTTTGAACATTAATATTTTATTAATAGAAAAAGCTGTCACGTGGGCAAACATCAGGGTTTTGTCTGTCTGTGTCACTTTCTCTCTGGTCACGTCAGGCAGATGTTTGCAAACAGTATTCCCCACCACCCAGTCATTTAATGACAGGGTTGAGTTGGAATATAATGACTGCTTCCTGGCACGCTCCAGCAGAGAACAGAGCAGCACTGGCAACGCAGCTCTGAAATGAATACAAGAAATTCATCAGCAACAAATGGCAAAAACTGTGTTGTGATTGTCATCAGTGGGACATACTGTAACAAAACGCTCCCTCCAAAGAGCTGATTCCCTACTTTCAGAAATCAGAAATCCACATTTGATTGTTGTTTGTTTGCAGGCAACACGTACCATATGGCATAATCATCATTTTCATAGTTTACACATTAAACACTTATGTCAGTTATTACAGATTTGAAAGGAGCGCAACCTTTTGTTCTGAACTGTAAACATACCACTACACAATGTAAACAACCACTTCAAAACACTGACTCTGATTTGCAATTCCAGTATAACTAGCTGTAGCTCTTATTTTGTCACCATTGTTCCCTTTTGATTCCTGGAAACAGGATGACCTCAGAACATTTTGTTTAAACTTTCTTTCTCGACTTTTGAATCTGTGCGCACCATGCCACGGAGGCTCAGCGCATGGAGTCACTTTAGCCTGCGCCTTTGATGTGTGAGAACGGTATGCCGAGGTCCAACTTCACTTGCCGACGCTGACTCACGCAACTGTGAGCTAGCGTGACAGCCGAGGCAGGTTAATGTGTTCTCCTTCCAGGCAAACACAGGGATATATTACTGACTGTCTGTTGCCTTTAGGCCGAAGAGATGAAAAGCAGAGGAAAGAAAGTTCTGTTTGAACAATTTGAAGGTTTTTATTTGCCCCTTTCAGGAAATAATTACATGGGGCTTATTTTATCGTGGTATTTAAGAAGTCAAGTAGCAATAATGTGCATGATATAGCACACCGTATACGACTCAGTGCACACATTAGGATCATCAAGATTGACAAGTGAATGTAAATTCTTCCTCCCCGCTGGGCAGATACAGTGCCTCCTGAGCTCCGTTTAAACCATTATGTGAATCTATCATGTATGTCCCTTATATCTACAATTACAACTTTCAACATGCCTGAAACTGATTTTGTGCCGCAGTCGTTCTTGAAATAAGTGACTTTGAGCACATTCAAAGTCCAGCCTTTGCGTTCATCAGTTGTTAATACATCAAAAGAACAGTGTGTGACTTTTCTAAGATAAATAGAAGCTGTCCTCATCAACGTTAGCAGTGTTGCAAATCTGCATGTACTGTAATATGAGTGTGTACAGTTAAAACATATCTGGAAGCATGACAGCGGTAGCATCTCTGTAACATATTTCACACAATCTGAAATAAACCCTCAGCACTTAACCGCACACCCACACCCGTATAACAAGATAATGTGGGTTTGAGTAAAAAAAAAAAAAAAAAAATCAACGGTGAGTGGAACACTCTCCACTTTAAGTGTATAAGTTAAAATTGTGCATAGTTCCTGTTTTTGGAACACTTAAGACAGTGATTTTTTTTTTGAGAAAGAGCATGGTGGTCGTTCTAGATTAAAGTAAGGGAGCCAAAAAAGATCTAAGGCCAAAGGGAAGTGGGCAAGTTAAGTAGTATGTGGTGGTGGGTTGTAAAGGTTGGATGATATAGTCTAAGAAGTAAAGTACGTGTGTGTTTTGGTGTGTGTGGTTGATAGGGGCTGAATGGGGCACTTGTTTTTTAAGATGAGATACCGCAACACGTCCACTGCTGGTGGACCCTTTTTTTTTTTTTTTAATATTCTGCAGGTCTCAATATCTTCACTCACAATAAATTAAAATTAGTGGGTGTAGGTTTAGAAAATGGGTTGTAATAAATTAATAAAGATATGATGCATTCATAAGCAACAATAAGCTCCAGACTGACATTTATAACCCTAACAATGTACCGTAAACCTCACAGTAGCTCTTTATGATGGTGAAGGATCTGTATTTTTATTAGGGGCCAGTGTTGAAATTACTACTCACTCTTCTCCCCAGAGTTGCAATGTGCAATCCCCACCTGTGAAACAAAGTCCAGAGTCTGCTGCCAACACACTGAGGATGACGTCAAGGATTAGTTTACCTACTGAACCCCAGTCAGTCAGGTGAACTCTGGCTCACCTGACTGACTGGTCAAGAGAGACTGAAAAATACAGAATGCAAACAAGGGATGCTGATTTTAATCGTAGATATGAATGCAAACAATCGAACATGCAGAAATCAAATATTTAAATTAACAAGCTGGTCAACAAAGCTTAATCATTATTGTAGGACTATAAGTGTGTATAGCTTGATAACATCATGCTGAAATGTCAGCAGAAGTTGACTCATGTTCTTGTAGTAACTGTAATCACTTTTTTCCCTTCCTGAAAGCCGCTGCAGGTGCTATTGGGGTTACAAATACTGATGAGCGAATTAAAAAAAGACCTAGAAATGTATCAGCAACATCTGATGAAATATTTAAATGAGAAGTGCTCAGAACAAAATCATATTGATTATAATGGACACGTATACAAAGATTGATGATTGATTCAGCGTGACATGCCAAAAACAAAAAACAAAAAAAAAACAAAACAAAAAAAAAAACAGATGCATTGCACACATGCCAGCCTGCATGTGTATCTAAATTTGAGGGTGTTAAGCTTGGTGTGAATGTTTGAGGCCACATACAGAGTCAGAGCAGTGTTGCCCCGAGGGCCACGGCAGCGTGAGTGTGAGCTTCGTGGTGCTCAGGAAACAAGAAAAGTGGCTCTGTTTTTGGATAGCTGTCTTGGCTTTGTATGAGCGCTTACTGGCACACAGTCAAGATTCTGCCCCTAGAGAGGGAAGATTAATGACAGCTAGTCACGGAAAGGCAGAGAGCAGAGGAGAGCAAAGGAAAGGAATAGGGTGAGAGAGGAAAGATGGAAGGGGGAAATACAAAGGTTAATGTCTGTTTTGTTGGAGTGATAGCAACAGGTATGAGTAAAAGGTGTGTGACTCTGTGAGTGTTTATGTCTGGGTGTGCATCAGCGAGCGTAAAATACTAATAAAGATTAAGCAGATTAGTAAAATCCACATAAACATTCACTATAGTTGTACAAACACAGTGAATATAATAACTGGACGAGAGCCTGTGCCCGTCCTCCTTATATTTCATCACGCACAATCCAGCTAATGTCCACATGCTCCGGTTAACTTACAAAATCTTACTCTACTCCGCCATCTTCATCGTATTCTCTCCATATTCTCAACAACTCTGTCAAATCTCGGGGAGGGTGAGAGATAGCTAATTACACAGGCTCTGTTTGGTTAAAGTCTAGACATTACATTCTCTGTCCTGTAATGACACTCGAACAGACTGAGTGGTGAATCCTCATCTGGCTTTCCTTCACATTGTGCTCACGATGGCTTGTGAGAAGTGAAGCAGTTGAAATGTCAAACTTGGATCAAGAGATCAAGCTCTGCAAGTGAGAAAGCAGAGGCTTGGAAGGAGAAAAACAGAAAGGCACCAAAGAGTTCTTCTTTTAAGTAACATGGATCATGACTTGACGTGTGATGAAAGAGCCAAGAGCTGAGCAGAGTGTGATGCTGCCAGGGCTGACCTCTCTGCCTGTCTCCCAGCCCAGAACCCCCCAATCAAAGTATTAGGCTCCAGGACAAGCACAGGTCATGGTGAACTCGCTCTCCTCATTTCCTCTTTCTTGACTACAAATCTGATGACATCACTGACTCTGGAGTCTCTGACAAACTTGAGTCTTTGTATCACATGAAATATTATTCTGAGAACACGTATTCATGAAACTGAAAGAGGATAAAAGCACATGTGTCTGTTTTCCAAAGCTCTTTACTTCATTCAAGAGCCATGCTGGGTTTTCCCTGCTACAGTGCATAGAAAACTGCCCCGTTTCACAGTGCCATCCAATTCTAACAACAAAAATGAAGAAAAACTATAAAAGCATTTTCATCCGAAGATTATCTTTCATAAGATCACGTTATATATTTGAAACCAAGGTCAATTTTTCTCAATAACATTCTATTAAAAAGCAAAAGTAAAAGACTGGCAGCTGTTAGATGGCGTGCGTAAAGGGCTCAGCATTGATGCTGACTGGATCATGACTCAGAGGAGCAATCGGTGACACACGTTCTATTCATTTGTCACAATAGATCTCTTGGGGCTTTGCCAAATTTCCAATGAACCTGAGGTAGCGCTGCTATCACTATAAAAGTGAAGTTTAACAGAATGTAAAAACAAAGAACTCCATGCTTCTCTCACCGAGTTCCTCTAGTGCACCTGGAGGAAATTAATTTAGCTAAGCAAAACACTCAAAGCCCAGTGGTACCTTTCAACACATTTTTTTTTCCTGATGGAATAGCTATATTTTAATATGGTGTTTCAAGGATTGAAACTAAACAGTAAGCCATCTGCAGACAACAGCAATGTGTCACTTCCAGTTGATGACCAGTGCATGCACTCTTTTGAGCCAAGTCATGCTTCCTATCCTATACTTCCTATCCCCTCCCCTGGACATGGCATTTTACCCAAACACCTGCCACCTATTCTGGTGACATTATCAGGGAGAGAAGAGAATATACAGCGGGGAGTGAGGGAAGAAGGGAGGGGTGATATTGTTGGCACGGTTCTGTAGGCTGGGGAATGTGCAGAGGTGGAGAGGGGGATTAAACAGCAATATTACTCTTTCACAGAACTGCTTTGAATCAGAACTGAACATCATATTTAAAGCTGTGAGGACTGTATGAGATCATTCGGGGGCGGGGGGGCTTGCTGCTATAGTGACCCTTAAAAAAACTGGGAAAAAACATCAAGAAAGAGAAAAAAAATACTAGGTAGATAGGGAATCAAACATACGTTAACAAGTTTGACTTTTTTTTTAGGAGAAATAGTGGCTTTTGGAGGCAGTGTGGCAAAAATTTCTGTGATCAAGTTCCATGATTTTTTTTCTACAAGAGGGATGAGCGACTTGATAATTATGATCTGACTGGGCACATATCTGACTTGCTATAAATAGCGGGGAACTTAAACGACATAGATCTATTTTACACTTGTTGCGTGTATCGCTAGGGACATTAGGACGTGGGATGTCAAGTTCTTTTAATGAGCAGAAAAGTTGGTTTCAGTTGCAATTTTACAACAGCCAGATGACAGACAACAAAAAGTCTGGCAAAAACACCGCAGCACCACCATAACCCTCTTTCCCTTTAACAATGAATCATTTCTGCATAGTGATGTAGCGCGCGTAAATATTTCCACTGGTGATGCAATATTATCCAAATAGGCATCTTGAAAATATACTTCATCGATCTGAAACAGTTATAAAAAACACAATAAATCCCGCTTGTTAAATTTGCAATTGCAATCCATGCTAAAGTGTAAAACAGTCCAACATCAGTTCATACTTACACACTGAATTCTGCTTAAACCTTGATGCTTTTTAAAGTCTGAGCATGCTGTCCTTATCTGATGGACACAATCCAAAGTAAAGTGTCATATTAAGGTTTGGGCAAAGTTTTCACAGATTTCACTTTTGATTTAGCGTTCACATTTTGTTTTGATATTGATACTTGTAAACAGCGTTCTGGAGTTTCCCACCTCTGGTAACCGCCTTTTTCTGAAAAAAAAAAAATGGCATGATTTAGGGCCATGGCTCAGTCATTGGGTGAAAGTTTGTTTTGTCTCCATAGATGGGTATTTGCAATTCAAATCTAATGGAAGCAGCACGATGAATACAGAGATATACAAGAGTAATCAGTGCAACTCTGGACAACATTTACTTTACTTTACAGTTTCTTTTAGGTAGGTTTAAAATAGCCGATAACACCTCGTTGGCTGTCCTGGATTGTATAATGTCACACAGCATGTGCTAAACCTAAAAATAACCACACCTGGTGTGAATCACCCTTTCTGCTGAAGGTCTGTTGACAACTGACTCTGTAAATGTCATGATCCTGGGCCGGTGGCCCAGTGTTTTGTGTTTTGGTTATGTTTTGTTTCATCTTTGATTGTGATTTCCTTTTGTGTTTAGTTCTGTTTTCTCTGGGTTTTG
>JAVDPK010002573.1:441076-453485 GCA_034780415.1 Cichlasoma orientale
GTGTGTGTGTGTGTGTGTGTGTGTGTGTGTGTGTGTGTGTGTGTGTGTGTGTGTGTGTGTGTGTGTGTGAACATGATAGCTTGAAATGTTTTGAATGGGATGTAGAGTGGGGTTGTGCTGCATCCAAATATCGTGTCACATTTGACCTCTGGTTTCACATTTATATTTCACATCTGCCTTTCTTTCACATTCACCCCCAAATGCGTTATATCTTTAAATAAAATATTGTCATGAGAACGCGAATGAGCTGCCTAGTTAGTTAGAAATATACTGTAGTATAATATTACTGTACTGTAGTATAATACATTTAGTTTATATAATAAGCTCCAGTTATTCATGTCCAGTTATTTACAAATCAATACCTATTATCCATTATTTACTCCTACATAATGTCTGTGTAATCAAAGTGTCTGTTATGCTGCCCTTACTACAATCTTCTTAACGTACATTTAAAAAGAACAAAGAAAACAAAATGAATATATAGAAAAAAACAATACAATTTCCTTAAAAGTAAATACTACCATACCCAGTGAGTAAGCTGTCTTGGTGGAGGTTTGTGTTCTCAGACTGCTTCTTGTTTACAGTATTTTTCACTTCTAATTGAATAATTTGTCACATGGTGAATTAACTTTTAACTTTTGTTTATTTACATTTTTAGTTTATCTACCTTCCTCTAAAGCAGGGGTGTGCAATTAATTTTCCCAAAGGGCCACACGAGAAACTGGGACTGTTGTGGAGGGTTCCACCAATGAACTTATGAAGAGATCAAATTAATATCGAGCAGAATTGGGTTCAGCATATTGGTGCTTTTTTGGGAAAATTAATTGTCCACCCCTGCTCTAATGAGTGGCACTCACTAGTTTCCTCATTGGTATCTCATCTGTCACTTCCTTTGTCTCTCAGAGGAATGTGGGGATGGCCCTTACCATGTGCTAACACTCAAAACAGTGTGTAATCACATGGTATCAGTAGCATCTCTGTTTTGAGCAGTGTAATGACATTACTGCTTTTCACTATAGATGCTGCCCTACCACCTTTGGGAGCATTGGGACTGGGGAATCACACCACATGGTTCAAATGCAGCAGACAAATCCTCAAACATTCACTACTGTACATAAAGCTACTATAATTTGGGGACAATAAGAATAAATGTCAGAAAGTCATAATCACAGTTTCTGACTTGTCATTGGTTGTTTTAGACCAAATGGGCACTGATGGTTATCCCAGCCTGGCGTCTCTTCTGCATCAAGTCACTGTCCAAAACAAGACTTCTCTCCTTTTGTTCTCTAGCACCCTGCAGCATCTCAGACCCCCTGCCGTGTTCTAATACCCCTGTGACCTGCTGGACTCTGCCTGCCTCCTGCCCCCTGCACTTCCCCACCCTCCCGTGCCCTCACTGGCACCTTTGCCCCAAGACCATGCCTCATTCATCTAGCCACCCCTCTCCGGCCAGGGAAGCTGAAGGCCTTCTTTGTATGTGCTCCCTGGGAGATATTAACCCCCGTCTCCATGCTCCCACCAAACAAAGGAAGCACTTACTAACCGCTAAAGCCTTAACAAACACTGGCTTTCAAATGAACCCTGCTCCATGCGGTGCAGAAGGAGGGGAGTGCCCAGGAGAGAAAAGCCCAAAACATTTGCTTGTTTTTGGAGATTACAGAAAACCGGGTGGTTCGGTGCTCGGATCTTTTTTACACTGATGCACTACAGGTTCATGCTTTGACTCATGTGGTTATGCGACTGAAATAAGAATGAAGATAGTCTGTGACAAAGAAAGCATTCTATATTTTATTAAGTTATTCCCTTGTTCTTCATCTTTTTTCAAAGCTTCGCCATCCATGGAAATATTCTATATATTCACCAGCGAGCTGTTTTTATCTTGTGAGCCTCTGGCTGTATTAGCATGTGTGTCATTGCCATCATCATCATCATGGCAGAATCTGGTACTGGTGAACTGATGGTGTGGTTCAGCCAGTATGTGATGTAGCCTAACCCACGAGCTCTGATTGAAAAACATTAAAGAAGGGAAAAAGTCCTCGTCCCATCCTCTGTGGATGGGGCACACTTGCAAGCACCCAGTGGTCAGGCCTTTACCACTGTGGGACCTCAGTCGTAAAGAAGCCATAGAGATGTGGCACATTATGGATTGTCCTATAGAAACAAGGTAAAAACTGTATGATACACTTTTCATTGATTAAGGCAAATATGCATCTGGATTTGCTACATAGCATGAGCTACAGTAGCTGCAGGAATACTGCAGAAAGTTAGCAATTATATTGTGTTAGCTAATGTTACTTCAGTCTATTCTATTATGGCTAAATAAAATGCTATACTTTAGTGACATCAGATAGATTTTCATGCACACTAGTGAGAAAGACAACAGCTCACATGCTGTCATCACAATGTAGACACATGAGAGTTGCTGTTTTGATTGGGACAAGGAAATTGCTGCACCTTAGAAGGAAGCGACATCTTGCCTTGCATGAGAAAACATACAGCAGTGGAAAAAAGACTAAGTAAACCCTTCCTATCGAATGTGAACAAATGCATCTGATGGCTTTTGTTGGCTTTGTTGATCAGGACCTATCAGGCCAGTAAAAACACAGTCATGTTTTACTCAAACCTGCGAGACACACACAAACACAAGTTCTGTGAGTTTCTGGACAAGGGTGTAATACATTTGAGGGTTATGGTACAATGAAAAACGCCTTCCAGGTCTGAAATAAATGTGCCAGCAAACATTTATTCCCTAACAAATGTGCATGTAATATTATAACTGCTACGATTATATTTTATTATATGTGTTGGCAATCTGACTGCTATCTGGGTGAAAAGAGCCACGGGGTGAGAGACAGAAAGATAGAGCACAGGTGCAGTTTGACTGTGAGGATTATGTTGTTTTGGAATTTTGTGAGTCTGATGACACCGCCCACCTGTGAGGGGAAAAAGACAGTGGACAAGCACACAGGTGTTTCTTATTTCATGAGCATGTAGTTGAACTAAAGGTCATCAACCTCCAAATGTGATGAATGTATTTCCGGTCTTAGCAAACTAAACTGCAAACATACACTGTAAGTTAATTCTGTAATTAAAAGAATTAAATTGAAATAACAACAAAACTGAAAAAAAATTTTTTATATATAAGCAACATTTTTCATTCAGCCACTGTACCAAGATTCAAACGGGACACCATAAACCAGAGGTGGCTGCAGTAAAATGCTTTACAACCATTGTTCCACTGATTTGATAGCCGCTGCTTAAACTGCAGAATATGGACTTGCACCGGGACACGTTGTCAGCTTGCATCACAAGGCTTTCATATTTAATATGTAAATGTCAAAGACTGCACATTTGTGCCCAGGACTGTGCTTCTGAATAACAATGTTCGATTTTTTTTCTGACTGTTTGAATTATTAGTCATCTTTGGTGGAGCTCAAAGTTTTATCCAAACACGCACTCGGTGATTTTTTTTTTTTCCCCTTTAAGTTGAGTCACACAGAAAGCAGTTAGAAAAAGGGTTAAGCTGTCATCGGCGGGTTGCTGGACAGCTCAAGGTGTGCCATCACCTTTCCATCTTGTAATAATATCTCTGCAGCCATGCACTGACATCTGGGTAGAACATACCTACTCGCTCGCCAAACATAACATTGGCAAACAAGAATATGGATAAAATCCAAAACACACATGACATGCTAATAGCAAAGAATGGTTGTAAGTAGCAGATCAGCAGATAATGTAGACAATTGTTTAATACCTCTAGGATCTATTCTTCATTTTGAAGGATCTCTTCTCATTTTTTTCCACCTGTAAAATATGCCTTGTTTTGAACTGAATTGAAAATATCTGATATTATTCTCTCACATTAATAAGATGTCAGCTGAATTTTGGCTTCATTATCGGCGCTACCCAATGAAAAAAAAACAATCCACTTTCTACACTCTTCAGACAAGAATACAACACACTGTCTGATGTTTTCTCACACATGTGGTTGACCCCGCTGTTCACAGGATAAAATGAGACCCTGAAGGACAGGACCGGCTTAAGTCCAAGTTACAGAAATCGTCTTCCCACATCTGAGCCTTCTGCCAATGAATAAGGCTTTGTCTGCAGACGAATGAGATCCATATCTCCCATTTGGCATTACTCATGTCATCACTAATCAGAAGCAGATGAGTAGACAAGCTGTGCTTTGCACTATGTGCGTGTGTGCATGCACGAATGTGTGGTTGACTGTGTAGAGCTTAAATGGATTTTATTGAGGAGGTTGAAACCATAGTTTATGGAGATATCTGAACATGCTGATGTAAACCATGCACTCTGGTCAGTATCATGTTTTACGACCACAGTCAGCAAATTATTCACACTGCGCGGCTTCTGCATGTCATCATTTCTATTCAGAATGACACAGGCTAAATTTTAAATTCCTGTTTTGAGAAATACAGACATACAGTTATTATATTTAAGATAGTTACTGTGCGCATGCATTAAGTGGCACACCAGCCCCATATATGAGTAAGTGAGTCTGAATAACATGTAAGGAAGTGATAAAGAGAGAGGTTGGGAACCCTAGGCAGGTCACACCTGATGCACTTGGAAAGAAGTGATGGTTTCTGATCCCATCCAATGCAAATAAACAGCAACACTGAGAGCCAGGAAGAAAGATAACCATCTGCCACCCAAAGGTCAAATAAGGAACAACCACAAAGCATTTTATCATGGGAAACTAATGGGAATGGATAGAGAGCAAATGCTGCACATGAATGAGTTGTCAGTCTGCTGTATAAATAATTTAGTAGCACAACTGTAACAAAGTTTACTCTTTGAATCATGTTATTATTATACGTCAGTGATTTATTCTTTAAAATGAAAACGCAAGACATGAGGAAGTAAAATGGGACCGTTGCCACAGTCAAGGTTTTATGTTTCATGAAGTCCAATGATAACATAGGAAATGCAATAGATTAGACCCCAGAAAAGTGTTCACGGGAAAAGTCCAGCACAATACATTTATAAGAGGAATTCATTTATTAGGTCCAAAGGGAAATATTAACAAATTTGGAAGAGTCTGCAAAACACACTGCATCAAAATCAACCTGTTTTGAGCTCCAGTGTTCAAGTTAAAAATCAGTCAAACGCCTGACAGTGTACAGTGAATTGGTCAGATGTCACCGTGTTGCTTGAAGGCAGTTTAGTAAGCCAGATGCTGGGAGAGACATGAGGTTTAAATAAAGATTGTACCATTGAAGGACATGTTAGCTAGTCACTGCCACTGCTAAACAATTTGCTGAGCTGTCAGGTGACATACATACATACATTATAAAGTGCATTTCTGATTAAGTTCTGACACTAAGTATATGTGTTCTGTAGCGCGAGTGACAAAATATTTTGAACATGCGGCCAACCTTGAGCTCCAAAGCTAAACGTAGATGTTTTCCTACCAGTGGAGCTTTTTAAAAGCAACTTTTTGATGTTTCTCGAACCATGCTGTTCCCAAACTTCTAATGGCCACATTCATTCTGTACAAAGGATCTCTGTTCGCTCTGGCCTCTCTCAGTATCCCTTTGTGAACTAAGTCGGCAAGTCCTCCTGACTGGAATGCCTATTCTTGGAGGTAAAATGCACAAAGATATATGCACAAAGACATATGCATACTTTCCCACATATTTGTCAGCCATCCTCACTTAAACATAACTGAAAGCCAAAGACAGGTAGCTGTAATTCCAAAAATGGAGAATATGTCTTATTAATTTGCAGGCTGTGGCTCCCATTGCCATTCACAGCTCCTAATTTTCAGTGGTTATGTAAGTTGCATGAACGCAAACTGAAGAACATTCGGCTCAATAAAGAGATGGAGACAGAGAGAGCTTGAGAACGAGGCGATATCTGAGAGAATGACAGTAGATACAGAAGTAGGGAGAGGAGGTGAAAAAAGAGTGAGAGCTTGGGAGCTTCAGACACCCTCTTCACCAGTAGAGACTGTATGAGGGGGATGAATGTAGTCCTTTGTACTGGGCAGACTGTGGGCTCCAATGTATGTGTGTGTGAAAAAGAAAGAGAGACCTAGGCGGCCCAAACTCAGGGCCTACAGATGTCTGGAGCTGCGCCGCTCACCCCCGGCCTCCACAGGCAGCAAGCAGCTGTTGTCAGAGAGAGACAGGCCGCCCCGGAGAGACTGGGAGGGGGCCAATGGGCAGAAAACAAGAAAGAGCCTCTTTCACTGCCTGGTATGTCCTTCTGGATCCCTACACAATGTATCCTTTGAGGACCCAGAAGAATAACATTTAGATTTAAAGTTTTCTCATCCTGGGAAGTTTGGGTCAGCTCGCTCAGTCCTCTCGCTCTGTAAACTGTCGAAGGGTTGATGCTGATGTTAGGCTTGGTGCTGTCATTGCAGTCAATCCAGGAACTCAAGCAGATAAAGTTAGCCTGTCCTCGGAAATATTTCAAGCACCCCTGACTAATACAGTCAAGGAAATGTCAAATGTGTCCTGAAGAATTATGGCTCTAAAGGAGCGCCGCTCCACTTGTCATGGCAAATGTTCTTAAATTTAACGTCTTTGCCTCAAAGTGACCTCAGTGGCTTACAGACAGCACAGTCTGTCGCTAGTGCTAAACCAGTCAAACACATTCAAGTGCTGACCAGTCACAGAGTTTCGCACACTAACTCCCAGCAGGTGTTTATGAAATGTACTCGGAGCACCTGCAGAGTCAAGGGAACTGAGTGACTCTGTGTTTCCGAAACTTAAGCAAGCACAACAACTCACTCGCTGTAGTACAGAATGTGCCTTCACAGTTCTGGAGGTTTGCACTAGAAATGCTTTATTAAAATAATTAAGAAAGTAATATCCCAAGAGCATCCAGTTCTGAAAGATTTCTCTGTGAACAGGTTTTGTGAAGAGTAAGAAGTCAGACATGTAATTTTGATAAAACAGTTTGAAAGTTGGCATATTATATCAACATGTACCTGGGAAAAGGAGTTTACTCCTGAGACAAAATACCCCTCTATCAATAATACCAACAGATACCAAACACCAATAGATATATATGTAATAAACCCAACAGAAATGAAGAGGCTGTTAACATTGGTAATAATCAAATCATTTTGATTATTTTTATGCCAATTACATCCAAATAAAACAAAATTTGGTTCTTCATCAAAAGCTAATAAATCAACAATTTCAGGTGTACACAAGGTTCCTTCACCCCCATTGACCTCAAGTCAAACATAGTCATATGTTCTATGGTAATGGAAGGGCTTGCAAGCAGTCACTTTACGCTTAGAAATGAATAATATTAAATAGGTGCTTGAAGCTTTCTTCACAGATTTTCATCCATATTGATGTGATAGTATCACACAGTTGATGCAGATGTCAGCTGCTCACCCATGATGCAAATCTCCTGTTCCACCACATCCCAAAGGTACTCTATTGGATTGAGCTTTGATGACTGTGGAGGCCATTTGAGTACAGTGAACATGTTCAAAAAAAACTGTTTAAGATGATTTGTGCTTTAGGACATGGTGCATTGTCCTGCTGGAAGCATCCATCAGTGGTCATAAAGGGATGGACATGGTCAGCCAAAATACTCAGGGAGACTGTGCTATTCGAATGGTGCTAAATTGCTACAAAGGGGTCCAAAGGGTGTCAATAAATATCCCCCAGAACACTACACCGTTTCCACCAGCCTGAACAGATTTGATGGAGCCATACTTTCACATTGTTTATGTCAAATTCTGACCCCACTATCCAAATGTTGCAGCAGAAATCGAGACTCATCAGACCAGGCAATGTTTTTCCAATCTTCTGTTGTCCAATTTTGGTAAACCCGTGCAAATTGTAGCCTTATTTTCCTTTTTTTAGTTGACAGGAGTGGCACCTGATGTGGTCTTCTGCTGCTGTAGCTCATCTGCTTCAAAGTTCAACATGTTCTGCATTCAGAGATGCTCTTCTGCATACCTTGGTTGTAATGAATGGTTATTTGAGCTACTGTTGCCTTCCCATCAGTTGGAAGCAGTCTGGCCATTCCCCTGTGAACTCTGGCATTGACAACAGCTTGTTAACTAGAGTATATCTGTGGTACACTATATTGCCAAACATATTTGCTCATCTGCCTTCACACGCATTAATTTGAGTTACATCCCATTCTTGATCCACAGGGTTTAACGTCGGACCACCTTTTGCAGCTACAACAGCTTCAACTCTTCTGGTGTGTTTATGGAACTTTTTGACCATTCTTCCAGAAGCACATTTCAGAGGTCAGACACTGATGTTGGAAGTGAAGGCCTGGCTCACAGTCTCCACTCTAATTCATCCTAAAGGTGTTCTGTCGGGTTGAAGTCAGGACTCTGTGCAGGCCAGTCAAGTTCTTCCACACCAAACTCGCTCATCCATGTCTTTATGGACCTTGCTTTGTGCACTGGTCCACAGTCATGTTGGAACAGGAAGGGGCCATCCCCTTGGTATGCTGAAGCAGTAAGAGTTCCTTTCATTGGAAGTAAGGGGCCGAGCCCAACTCCTGAAAAACAGCCCCACACCATAATCCTCCCTCCACCAAACTTTACAGTTGGCACAGTGCAGTCAGACAAGCACTGGTCTCATCCATTGGATTGCCAGACAAAGAAGTCTGATTCATTACTTCAGAGAACATGTCTCCACTGCTCTAGAGTCAAGTGACGGCATGCTTTACACCACTGCATCAATGCGCTTGGCGATGTAAGACTTGAATGCAGCTGCTTGGCCATGGAAACCCACTGCATGAAGCTCTCCGTGCACTGTTCTTGAGCTAATCTGAGGGCCACATAAAGCTTGGAGGTCTGTAGCAATTGACTCTGCAGAGAATTGGTGATCTCTGTGCACTATGCACCTCAGCATCCGCTGACCCCACTCTGTGATTTTACGTGGCCTACCACTTTTTGGCTGAGTTGCTGTCGTTCCCAATTGCTCCACTTTGTTATAATACCACTAACAGTTGACCGTGGAACATTTAGTAGCGAGGAAATTTCACACCTGGACTTGTTGCACAGGTGACATCCTATCATGACACCACACTAGAATTCACTGAGCTCCTGAGAGCTACCCGTATTTAATAAATGTTTGTAGAAGCAGTCTGTATGCCTAGGTGCTTGGTTTTATACACCTGTGACCATGGAAGCGACTGGAACACCTGAAATCAATGGTTTGGATGGGTGAGTGAATAATTTTGGCAATGTAGTGTATATCTGTGATTATGGCTGGTCAAAGTGGGTAAGCTGTAATAAGAAAAGGCAGGGTGGTATAGTAGATCATACAAAGAGGAATACAGTGCCAAGACAAACATGGGGGGAGCGCCAAGAGTCAGAAAGCCTCTTGCCATATATGTCCAGGCCTGACCAAATGATTGGCATGCTGAGGCAGGAGTTGGGCTCCAAGGATTGAGTTAATCCCAGTGGCTAGGTTTGGCTGTAAAGGAGATAAAACTAATAAAGACTATCAGACAGAAATTCAGAAAGTGGGATATGAATCTTAGACTCAGGATTAACTGATCCAAATCTCTGGCCAAATCTGGCCATTATAAACATTGAATATTATGAGTATGAACGATTAAAGCTGGGTGAAAAAACAACCAAAAAACAATGTTCCTATTGTCTAAGGTTGTGTAAGGTTGATACTTTGCAAGCAAAATGTGTCCCTGCCACCATCCTACCTTGTCTAAGAGTAGAATGAGATCATCATCGCTTCAGAGGGATTAGGTCCTTTCAAACCTGCACTAAACCAGAGATTAGATCTTTTGTAATTTGTCCCGAGGTTATTCTGTATTCTAAAGTGCAGAATTTGTTGTTTGTAAATCAGGGATGTGATTTTAAAATCTGCATTCATCTCATTAGTCCCTGCACATTGGATGAATTTGTTACCATACATACACAGAAGTGAGTTAATATAAAAACACACGAGTCTCAAACAACAAAAATACCAAATGTCCAATAGTTGGCTTGTGGTGTACTACACTACTTTTGTGATTATATGAAGATGTGTGTCTCTAAGGTGTAAGCTTAAGAAAATGCAATTTCCAGGGTGTGTGTGTGTGTGTGTGTATACAAAGAAGTTTTATGACTCAGACTATAACTGAGTCACTATTTGGTCAAATTTCAGGAAACAGGGCAGGCTGAATAATACAGACCACAAATCAAATAATGCAATAATAAATATGTGTATGATTTTTACTGCAAAGTAAATTAAGACCCCTTTCAAGTTTAATTAGAAATAGTAATCAAAATAATACAATAAGTTTAATTGTCGAGCTACTTCACATTCTTACTTTATATTTGATCTCCAAAAATCTAGCATGCAATCATTTCAGTTTCTATTTAGACAGTATTTGTCAAAGTAATACACAATAATTATGCTATCAGATACAGTGAGTGTAGTAATGGCATAATTACAGGATAAAATCATGTAAATATCATAATTAAGAGGTATATGGGTAAATTCCACCTCTCAGGCCGTCATTGTCATGATCAAATATTCCACACGCAACCCCCATCGCTGTACACATACTACTTGCTTGCAATCATCAATACAGAAGAACACAATTTGTTTATAAAAACATTAACACAAAAAATTAACTTTCATTAATTTTTCACTTAATCCCAAATTTAAAGCTAAGTAACATGTTTAATAAATTGAGCTTTTTACAGTTTATTACAAGTCCAAAAACTGCAGACAGCAGTAATTAAAAGATAAATTAGACTGACTAAAAAATCTTATTTCATAGAGAATAACGCACATAAGATGGGCACGATGCAGGCAAGAGAAGGAAGAGGCTAGGAGCAAGAAACTCTGGAAAATGTTTGAAAGAGACAGCAGGAGACAGTGAAACATGGAATACTGGAATAACGCAACCACAAATAGGCTCACAAATAGAAGGAATGTATAAACATACAGTCTAGTTTCTTGGGAAAGTCTGGCTGTCCCATGAATGGATTGTTTGTTTGTCTGCCATTAAAACAATGTGGCGAGCAACACACAAATGTAATAATTAGAGCTTCCCATTAGCTTGAGTTCTGATCACATCTGCATTGAATGAGTCACTTGACGTATTTCGTCTACTGACCTTAAAAGCAAAGAGAAGCAGAGAAAACAGCAAAGATTGATGGTCGATCTAATTTGAGAAAATGATCTTTGCCACCTTCTGCCTCCACGGCTCTCTGACCAGGGCTGGCAGCAGAGTCTGGGGCTCAGGACAACTGCTGAAAGCTGCTGGCCATGCACGACTGTGTGTTCACTTCTAAAATTGGTTAGTTTAAGGGTGAAGGCAAGTATGCGTGTTAAACTAATGTTCCCATTAGGGCTCAAATAAAGATGGAATGAAGAATGTAGACGAGAGGAGGTGCAGGGAGGGAGGTGGAGACAAGGGAAAGGGACCCCTATGGGCTTACCAAACAGCCCAGGAATGCAGTGGTAAAAAATGAGTTGGGCTCTCTGGCACAAGATGGTCCGTGTGACTGGGTTTAGATGATGGCTGTGACAAAGACTCCTTTCTTACTGACTTTAATAAGTACAATGCACCGTGGAGCCACAAACAAGCAACCGCTTGTTGTAGAAATTATGGATACACCCCAACACGGCAATACACCCACACACATACATGAGAAACTTTAATAGAATTTAATCTATTCTATAAGGACAGCTGACACTGCCTTTACAATGGAAAGGGTTGGGTGTGCCTATGTGTCTGAGTCACCACCTCTTAAAAACCTCTTTGAGAAGTGGCTGAATAGGCCCATCGTATTTATAATTAAAGCAAACAGCCACATGAAAAAACAGCAACAGAAACCCATCAATAAAGTTCACCACAATATCAAATCAGATTCCATTTAAAATCTTTCCACCACTCTCAGCAACTTTTTTCACATCGATCATTTTAAAAGAGAAATATGTGCTTTCCCCGTCAGTGGACAGATATGCTGGCTGCAGACGCTGATACAGTCAAGGGAATGCATACTGTTCGTTCGCATTTATGAATGTTGTCAAGCATGCAAACAAGTTCAGAGCACTAAAAGTGCTGCACAGAAAAGCCCTGCTAAGAATGCAAAATAAAGTAAAATAGAAGCAGAGCAGAACCAATGCTTTCTTATTCAACTATTCCATCTGAATGTTTTTGCAGGCATATGTTTAAAAAGCTTTAAAAAGGAGTGGGGGGCATTTTTAGAAATGCATTCATGTCTTTTTGGTCTTTGGTTAGTTAGTTTGGTACAGTGGAATAGACTGCAAAAACAATGCACTGCTTTTTTCACTTTTCTCATCAATTAATACCTGAGAATACCATTAATTTGTTGTTTATCGAATGACAGAAAGCACCAGTGGTGGACAGTAACGGAGTAAATTTACTTGAGTACTGTACTTAAGTACAATTTTTGAGTATTTTTACTTTA